>CM051529.1:64758017-64944531 GCA_028017165.1 Herpetospermum pedunculosum
TAAACTAAAAAAAAAAACTTTATTTTCAATATCTTCATTAATTTGATAACTAAAAGTGATCTTGAAGATTAAAAGAATATTACTAGATAAAGTGCTTTTAGAAGAAGCACTTCATACTTAAGTGCTTACTTAGTGGGAGGTGGAATTTCTTGGGTGCATCTTGTGGGATCGGAGTTATTTTCTCGGCCGGATTCCGGAGAGTTCCGATCGTCGGACGGCAAAGCTCTTTTGTTGGAGTTGGTTCGGTTGATTGGAGAAGATTGATCGTCCGGCGAGGTTCCCGGCAGGCCAAGGCGGAGCTCGGTGGCCTCCATGTTGAGATCTTTCTCGAACGCCATGTTTTTTCTTTCTCTGAAATGGGTTTGTTAAATTTTCTGATGGGATTTTTTTTTCTCGGGAAACAAACAGAAAGTACAGAAGAAATCGGAGGGGAAAGTGGGAAGAAGAGATGGAATTCGTGTTGGCATAAATAACACTCGAACGTATTTTATAGAAGGGGATTAAAGCAAAAGGGATATCATTTCCCCACTTTCATATATGGTGCGTGTACACCACGCGCTCTAAATTGTGGTTGGGATTTATTTATTTATTTATTATTTGACATATAATTGTTTTAGATTGAATTCTCTAGAACCAAATATAAAAGTTGAATAATAATTGTAGACAAATTATTAATTATTTTTAGAGTTTAATTTCATTTGGTCTTGAACTTCTATTTTATTTTTGTTTGGTTTTAGAATGCTATTCTATTTTAATCTTTGAATTTTGTAGGATTTTTGACGATACATAGGAAGAGGGGTTTTACCGAGTAAAGATTCAAGTAAATCATGAGAGGACTATAAAATGAGCCTATACCTTTGATTTTTAATCATCTGAAACACTTTAACCTTGGTGTGATAACTCTAGTTAAATTCTCTATTGTATTCTCTAGTTTTAGAGCGGGACGAAATAGTGTGAGTGGTGCAAATTAGTTTTGAGAAAGTGTTTCTGTAATCGGGGTCGAGAAGAGAATTATGCGTGATTGTAACAATTTTTATTGTTTTCTTTTAATTTTGAGTGATTACTAATAATATAGGTCGTTTGATAACTATATGGTTTTTAGTTTTTAGTTTTTGAAAATTAAGTTTATAAACATTACTCCTACTTTTAGGTTCTTTTGTTTTTGTTAACTTTTATAAGTGTTTTCAAAATTTAAATTTATTAACTTTTGAAAATTAAAAAAAATATTTTTATTATTAAAATTTAGTTAAGATTTCTAAATATTTCTTAAGAAAGTCAAAAATGATAGTTAAGAAATAGTGAAAAAAAGAACAAGCACAATTTTTCAAGAACCAAATATTTATCAAACGAGGTCATAATTTTTTGATTTCTTTCGCATATTATAACCCTTCAAAGAAAAATGTTTCATTTAAAACTTTATTAGAGTTTGAGAGTAAAAATGAAAGGAATCTTAATTTCGGTAGGTTTCTTTAGAATAAGTCAATAATTCTTTCATTTTCAAAAGAAAAAAATTACAAATTTACAAGAGTTCGAGAGGGTTGAAATAAAACGAAACCAATCCATTTTTTTAATGTTTTCTTTCCTAACAAGTAACAAGTCATTTCTTTTTTTCTTTTTTTTTAAATGGTAGATTTACCATCAAATCATCGTTACTAAAGTGACTAAATTACTCAGAAAACTCTTAAACTAGAGTAAATTCTAAACTCACATATTGAACTAGAATAGTAACTTTTTTTTTTTGATAACATGTGGAGAGGGAGATTCGAACTTGAGACCTCTCGCTCATAGTTTATACATTATGTCGGTTGAACTATGTTCATGGCACTAGAATAGTAACTTGGTTCAGAAGATCTAGTGCATGAGTTATTAATATAAACTATAGAGATATGATTATCACAACTTAAGAACTCTGACCCTATGATTGTTAGACACGTGTTAAACTACCACCCGACCCGAAAGCTTAATTAATTAAAAAATGAAATTGAATAGAGGGAGAGAGAGGGGTGTAGGGACAAGAGTTGGGAGGGAACATGGGAAGGGCAAGGGGAATCAAATAGGTAAGAGGTGGGGACATGGGAAGGTAAGAGTGTTTGGGTAATGAGCTACACAAATTAAAGGAGAGGATGTCTTTCAATTTTAAGGACAAATTAAAAGCCCCTTTTTGATCAAACGGTTGAGGATGGAGATTAGGGAAACAAGATTTTAAAGGTGATGTATTGTGAGACGTTGGATTGGAGTTGGCCCCACATGGGCTGCTGTTTTTGGGTGAGACAACTATGGTGGGTGGCAATGCTATGCCCTAAAAACCCTTTTTTTTTAAAAAGAAAAAAAACTACATGCTTTGGCGGTTGGGGCAGCCTTCCCATGTGCTCACTTCCACCCTATTTTAAAAAAAAAAACAAATTCATATTGTTCGCCGACATAAACATCGCTCAACCGACATAATATACGACTCAGTGATTAAGAGGTCACATGTTCGATTCTTCAATCTCTCATTCTCCATGTTGTCGAAAAAGAAGAAGAAAAACTCATCTCTCAATTTTCAAAAAAAAAAAAAAAAATCTACACTCATATCATTTGCCGACATGAACATAACTCAACCGACATAATATACGACATAATGATTAAAAGCTCACAGGTTCAATTCTTCATTCTTTCACTCCACATGTTGTAAAAAAAATAATAATCTCTTTCTTTCTCAAAAAATGGTCGGTATCTTTACACGATTAAATATATGAGATAAATCACTGAATCTATTTTGAATTTGTTTCTAATATATAGTTTATTAAGGACAACGGAACCGAGACATCTGATATTGTTCATTTTGGGCCTAAACTCTCATGGTTTTGCTTTTGGTTTCACTTAAGAGGGGTCATACCAATTGGAGATAATTGTCACTCATTATATACCCATCATGATCCATGATCTTTTCCTTTTCTAGCCAAACCCTCATGATTTTATTTTTGGTTTCACCCGAAAGGCTTTATACCAATTGGAGATCATCCGTTATATACCCATCATGATCCATGATCTTTCCCCAAAAGGCTTCATACCAATTGAAGATAATTGTATCCTTTTTACAAACATGGCTAAGTCAGGGACATAGGCTTTGATACCAGATATCAAGGATACACATCATGATCCATGATCTTTCCCAAAAAGGCTTCATATCAATTTTAGAGATAATTGTATCATTTTTACAAACATGGCTAAGTCAGGAACATAGCTCTGGTACCATGTATCATTTTTACAAACATGGCTAAGTCGGGAACATAACTCTAATATCAGATATCAAGGACAAGTGAACCCAGACATCTCCCCGATGGTATGATATTGGTCATTCTAGGCGTTGTTTTTTGTTTCACCCAAAAAACCTCATACCAATTGGAAATAATTGTCGCCCATTATATAGATCTTTCCATTTTCTAGCCAATGTAGGATATTGTTTGTATCCTAACATAGTTACTAGAAAATATACAATTTTTTTAACCAACATGATTATTAAGGATATGTACATTATTGTGACGATCACACCCAAAGAAGATTTCTTTCTAACAAATATCTTTGGCTTCGTAATTGTTATATTATTTCTTTAAAATTGGATTTTTTTTTGTTTGTTTGTTAATATTAAAATTTAATTAAGGGGAGACAATAGACCAAAATTATATAAGCTAATTAAAACGATTTTTTTTAATACAAACAATTTGGGGTATGAGAAAAGTTCGAACTTTTAATTTCAATTGAAGGAATACAGGTTAATTACATTTGAACTATACTCAATTAGACATTAAAATGGATAACTACACCACCAATAAACAAAGTTGGGTAATTATTTGAGAATATTACAATTTTAGATATAAAAGTTGAGATTCAAGCCCATGATGAATAAGGAAAGTTATTATACATACATTGAATTATGGGTAATTGTTCTCTCTCCTCAACATGAATATACTTTAATCCGCGTCAACATGAATATACTTTAATCCGTATATTGTATAGACTAGTGACCAAAAAGTCACGAGTTCGATTCTCCACCCAAAAATTCTCTATTGTTTAAAAGTTTGAATGTTTTCTCTAACACATTTTTTAAGGTTCGGATAACTTTTTTTCTTTCTCATGTTTTAAGATGATTTTGGTGATTCTGTCTTCCTACTCTAAGATTTGGTAGTTCACTTGTGAGACATGAAATCAAATCTTTTACTTGGTCGTTAGTTAATCTAATATTTATGTCAGTTGAATTATGTTCAGATCACACATATTATTTTTTTAAGGTTAGAGTAATTCATATTTCATGAACCTCACATACATTTTTTTTAGGGGTTTGGATAATTATAATTATTCTCTCTCACTTTTTAGAATTTTGATAATTTTCTCTCTCTAACACACACTTTAGAATTTGGGTGGTAATTATCTTTCTCTCATTTTTGAGATTGTAACGATTTGGGCACGGTCTCGGAGAGAGGCTTAGTAGCTAGCTAGTTATGCTTTGTTCAAGTCGTATTCTATGCTCTTTTTTTTAATTTTATTTTCACTCACCCTAAACACGTCATCTAAACATTGTTAATAGTAATCTACTTTAAATTAAAACTTTCTTTTCTAGCAAACATATCGATAGGACTATATGACATAATTTAGACGAAAAAAGTAAGATAACACCTAACTCGTTGCTCATAAACTTATCCTCCTTATGTGAATAATAAAAATGGTTTTTCATGATGTGAAAGGGCAACACCAAATTTTTTTTAGTCATTGATTATAATTACTTTTTTAAAGTAAAGTTTTGTAACCAATTTCTAATCCTAATTCATACTATTATAGAAAGTTCGAAGTATAAATAATAATGAAGAGTATAAATGGTCAATTGCATCATGATTCTATCAATGACACGTCAATATTTGTCATTGTCCTATAAAGTGAAATTATTCTATAGCTAAAAATTAATTTATACTTCTAAAATTGGGCTGGTTGCACAAATAACAATCAGACCCAAACTAACTGCAAATTTAGCAAACTTTAAAATGTTTTGCAAATATGGCAAAAAAATCTGTTTCTATCACTGATAGACTTTATCATATCACTAATAGACTTCTATCAGTGAAAGACTATTATCACTGACAAAAATCTATAAAATGCTGAGGTGATCAGCGATAGACTTCTATCAGCCAGCCATAAGATATCAATGATAGAAATTGTCCCCAAAATTTTTAAAAACATACTATATTTTTAATTATCTTATTCTAAATTGACATCTATTACAATTTTCCCTTAAAATTTGGGATTGTATATACCAATTAAAATCATAAACTAATAATTATATTAATTAAAATTCTTAACTTTTATAACGGTATTAATTTACACTTTTCAGCCAACAAGAGTATAAACATAATGTATGAAATATGAACAAAATGTCTCAAGTTCGAATCTTCCTTTCCCATGTTGTCAAAAAAAAAAAAAAATTATTCTCCTTTTTAATTAACGTTTTTCAAACCAGATTTATGGTATAAATTCATACATTTTTTTTTTCAAAAGATCTCAAGTTCGAATCTTCTTTTTGTTGTTAAAAAAAAAAAAAAATTATTCTCCTTTTTAAAAAAAAAAAAAAATGTATGAATTTACACCATAAATTCCGTTTGAAAAACGTTAATTCAAAAATATACAATCAAAATTCTTAAATTCATAAATTTATGAAAGTTAAAAATTTTGATTGATATATTAATTTAGAGTTTTAATAAAATATATAAGTTAGAGATTCAATATTTTTTTTTAATTATTATTATTACGTATATAATTATAAAATATTGACAATGGAATCAAAACATTACTCTTTCCTATCATTGCTGCAAAATTTAAGCCGAAGTTTTGGTGCTAATTGTTAATAACATTTGTTTTCTAATATATTCTCTATCAATAATTATTATTGTTATTATTTTTAAAAATTAGATTTAGATTTTTTTTTTTTATAAGTTGTACATAATTTTCAATTTTTATTTTTTTACAAGATGTTTTCAAAACAAAACAAAATGTCAGTAATTGAATTTTCAAAATTAAAAAGAAAGCCAAAATTATAGTTTTCTTGGTCATGACTGTGAACTACACGAAATAGTTTTTGAATGATGGATTAAAACGATGTTTTTCCCTACATATTTCAAGTAGGTTTAAAATAGCATTTAAAAAAAAAAATCACTATTTTTTAAGAGGACAAATATGACATAGTCAGGAGTGTTATGGGTAAAATCGTCGACACAAAAGCTCATTCAAGAATAAGAAGAAAAGCCAAGAGAGGAAAAAGCAACACCAACTCGAGAGGAAGGAGCCGAGCTCCAAAGGAGCTTGGTGTGAAGGTTGACTCTCCTCGTGAGGTCGGCTCGTCCGAAAGAGAAAAAATTATTGATCCCTCTTTGGAGTCCACTCGACATCAATAGTTGAAGACAAAACGTCTCTTCAAAAACTGTTACACGACTTTTATAACGATTCAGAGTTATGAGAGTTGTAAAGATTCTCAGCTCTAACCGACCATATACAAATTCCTATATAAGGAAAAAATTCATATGAGTAAATAATTTGATATTATTCAAATTTCATACAACTCTCAACTTTTCATATTCATCTTTAGTCCTCCCTCTCTCTTCATTTCTCATTCTAAGATTAATTTGAGGGTCGAAGCCGATGTGAAAAGCCTCCACCGGTTTAGTTTACTCTCTTTCTTTTAAGGTGTTACAAGATCTAACTCGTTCCACCAATAAAATCAAGTTTACGGTTGATACCAAATTTCGATATCAACGCATAATTAAACTAGTTAAGACATTATAATATCCACCCAAATTTTCAAATATTTAATATAATTCATCAATCTTATAAATAAGAAAATGATATATTTAAAATAAAGGGCGTGCGGGTAATGGGCCAAACAAAAATGGAACACAAAGGGCCCACAACATTATTAGACCTTTTTTCTACAATAATTCATTGTTTTAAGCCCATAATATCCCAACCATGTGGGCCCTCACTAATTCGATTTTTTTTTTATATTTAATTTTATCTCTACTTTGACTAGATGAATTAATTTTTTACTTTGAGATTCCAATTTTACCATAAAAACTAACACTCAGTTAATCAAGTACTTTAAAATAATAATAATAATAATAATAATCAAGTACTTCTTCTTAACCAAATCGAGTCTAACTCCATTTAAATCGAGTCTAACTCAATTGACATAAGGTTGTGTCTTTAACTAAGAGGTCAAAAGTTCAATTCTGCATTAATTAAATATTGTTAAAAAGAAGAAAAAAAACTGGTTATGTTCGAGCTTTTTTTTCGTAACCTAATTTTAAGTGTTTTGTTAGAGTTCGTTTGAGATTGCGGGAGGAAAACAAGATTTTGGTTTTAATAGTATGGTTGTGAGATTAATTTTGGGAGATTGTTTTTTGCAAAAAAAAAAAAAAAAAAAAGATTGAACCCATGAACTCTTAGAGGCTGTTTGGCCCCCGAGTTGGGTAGGGTGGGGTGGGCTTAAATAGCCCACCCCATGTTTGGAGCCCCAACTATATAAGTTGGGGCTGGGGTTATTATAACCCCGGTTTGCTACCGTGTTTACTGTAGCAGTTCTACAGTTTTTTTTTTTTTTTTTCCACTCAATTTACCGATTTTTTCTCTCTCTTTGTCTTCCTCACCTCACGATTTTTTATCTTCCATTTCATCCCAAATTTTTCTCTTCACCGAACCTGTCGATTGTTTGTGATTTCTTAAATAATATTTATTTTTTTAACTTTTAAAAAATTAATATGCAATATACATTTAACTATACAAATATAACAAAATGTTAGTAGAAAAAAAATAATCTAACATAAACACACATTTCAAACTCCATGTTAAAGAAAACTGTATTATTTCTCTCTCCACCGAGCCTCTTGTTGTCGATTATTTATGATTTCCTAAATAATATTTATGTTTTTAATTTTTAAAAAATTAATATGTAACATACATTTAACTATATAAATACAACAAAAAGTTGTAGAAAAAAAATAAACTAACATAAACACATATTTCAAACTTCATGTTAAAGAAAACTGTATTTTAAACCCACACTATACAACTCTGCACCCCAAACACAGACTTACTAAACCCAGACTATACAACTCTGCACCCCAAACACAGACTATTATAACCCACCAACTATAATAACCCACCCTGCGCCCCAAACGCCCCCTTAGTCACGAGTACAACCTTATGTCAATTGAGCTAGACTCAGTTTGACAATTTTGAGAGATTGTTTTGACATTATAGTTTGATGGGAGTGAAATAGATATATAATATTAATTTTATTATATTTTTTCTACCATTTAATTTGTACTTAATTAAAATAGAATAACGTTATTTATAGTGAAATGGTAGCAGATATCAATTTAGAGTAAAATAATTAAAATATTTTTTCTACCATTTAATTTGTACTTAATTAAAATAGAATAACGTTATTTATAGTGAAATTGTAGCAGATATCAATTTAGAGTAAAATAATTAAAAATATAGCACTCTTTTAATTTTTTTTTTTTGGTTTAATATTTTCTCTTTAATTTGTAAACAACTTGAAGTTTGAAAGTATTTAATTTTTTTTTTGCAACGATATTTAATTAATGCGAGTATTGAACCCATGACCTCATAATCACGGGCACAATCTTATGCCAATTGAGCTATGCTCGGTTTGACTTAAAAATTTGCCTTTATGGACGGTATATAATGCAGTTAAATATTTTAAATCATTCATGCTCACTCACCCGTTGCACCAAGTACTTGTTTGATAATTTTTATGAAAATCTGCCTTAGGGCAGAATCGAACCCCCACTCTCTACTAAGTATTTAATTTGTTGTAAACAAGCATGCTGTAGGAAGCAAATTAGTGTTCGGTAAATTTTAGATTTGAAAAAGTTGGTTATCGTGTTTGTTAAATAAATATTAAATTATTGTGATTTAACTCAAATAAACCTACTATAAAAATTTGTATAATTGTTTTTTAAAAAAATAATAAGTTATTATTTTTTTAAAAAAAATTGCATTTGATTTATTAATTTAAAAAATTATAAAATAAAATTTAGTTGTCGAAAAAAATCCTAAATATATAAAATAATTTTAAATTTTGAAAAGATTTTAAAATTTGTTAAGAAGCTAATTGTTAGAAAATCTAAAAGTTAGGTGGAAATAGATTTTAGAATGGTCGAAAATGAATGTGTTTATGCATAAGTGATTTTAACAAATGATATTTTTTAATAATCACTTTCAACACTCTCTCGCAATTCCAAATGCAACCTAAAGCACAAAAAATTAAATAGATCATTCAAAACTTACAAATTTCAACAAAAAAAAAAAAAAAAAAAAATTAGCTTAAATCATTTTTCTTTAAAACTTCATTAATTTCATATTAGACATACTCAATAATAATAGATATGTATTACTTTTATGAGGTCATTAAATTCAATTTTTATTCCGCTCTGTAAACAAAATAAATCATACTAAACGTATGTTTTAATTTCATTAAAGACACATAAGAATACTCTTTTTAAAATAAAAAATAAATTCAATTTTTATTCCGCTCCGTAAACAAAATAAATCATACTAAACGTATGTTTTAATTTCATTAAAGACACATAAGAATACTCTTTTTAAAATAAAAAATAAATTCAATTTTTATTTCGCTCTGCAAACAAAATAAATCATACTAAAAGTATGTTTTAATTTCATTAAAGACACATAAGAATATTTTTTTTAAAATAAAAAATAAATTAATAAGTTAAAATAAGTTTGATGTATTATTAGTGACTAAGAGATCAAACTCCGCGGTCTGTTTAGAAAAAAAAATGAAAATCGAAAATTAAAGATTGCAAAACCTCTTATTGAAGTTTAGTTGTAAAAGTTATATTTTCCAAAAAAAAAAGAAAAAAAAGAAAAAAAAGAAAAAAAGAAAAAAAGAAAAAAAGGGAGAGCAAAACGACAGTGCATTGGAAACACAAAAATGGAAAGAGTACAGTACGGAAGGGAGGGAAATTGTACCATCAGAATTATCATTTTTTTTTAATAAAAAACAAAATAGAAAAAATAAAAGAATTAACATTTGTTTTTATCGCCTGCGGCTAACTCATACCCAAAATTATGAACACCTGTATCCATCACACCATTAAATTTCCACACGTGCCATGTTCCTTGTCTCTAAGTCTAAAAAAAAAAAAAAAGAGATGGACTGTTTTGGATTCGGTTCAGAATCTTCGAAATCAAAACTTTGAAAGGTTTGTTTAGAGTTTTGAAGTTCTGAATCCTCAAAATAAGAAAATGATGATTGAGATACAGTGTTGAGAAACTTAGAAATCAGAAGTTTGTATTTGGAGTGCAGTGTTCTAAAACTCGAGTTTGTACTGGGTTCAGAATCTTCGAAATCAAAACTTTGAAAGGTTTGTTTAGAGTTTTGAAGTTCTGAATCCTCAAAATCAGAAAATGATGATTGAGATACACTGTTGAGAAACTTAGAAATCAGAAGTTTGTATTTGGAGTGCAGTGTTCTAAAACTCGAGTTTGTACCATTTTTTTTCTTTCTATTCTTATTTTCTAGGGGTTGTATTGTGAATTATAAAACTTTTATTGCAAAACTTGGGATAATTTTTTGGGTACTTTTGAATGAAACATTTTATTTATGTTATAGTCTAAGAATAAAAAAATTGTTTTCAACAATCAAAACATACTGCTTAACATTAACAAAAAGAAAAACATAACCTAACATAACATGTCAATCGATTTGATTTTTTTTAGATAAAGAATTAAAAAGAAATGAAAACCCGAAAAAACCATGAAAACAAAAATAAAATAACACCGTTGTATTTAGATGAAGTTTCTAAAGTATATATTTCAACTATTATAATTTAAAATATTTTATATAGTTACAACTTTTTGTGAATTATAAACTAATAAGGATAAAATAATTTGGAAAAACGAATTAAAAAAAAATTAGATTTTTTTTTTTTTTTTTTTTTTTTTTTTTTTTTTTTTTTAAATTCTACCTTCTAATTTGAAATATTTTTTCTAGGTAAATAAAAGTTATCATGAAAATAATATTGTGATGGAATATTGTTAATCGTTATTATTTTTTAATTTTAACATATTAACTTAAAAATTTAATGTTATTTTTTTTAAAATTATTAACATGAATAATTTATTTAAAATATAATTTTCTTATTCTATCACTAGAAAATATACATAATTTGATCTAGTATTTTTTTTTTTATCTTAAAACTAGAAACTTCCTTTATTATTTTTTTTTTTTATTAACATGAGTAATTCATTTAAAATATATTAAAAAAAAATAATTTGAGCTATTGTTAATCAAATTAAATATAAATAGAAGAAAATAATAATTTTATTTAGATAAATATAATAAAAAAATTATATAATTATAAGAAGAATTTAAAGATAAATAGTGGGACCCATCATAATTATAAGAAAAATAGAGAGATAAATATGAGAGCAACCATAATTATGAGAAAAAAATGAAAAGAGAAATAAGAAATGGTGGACCCCAAGATGTAATTTTAAGAAAAATCATGGATTTAGAGCGTTTCGGAAGGAATAATCCATGAGTTTGGCTTTTCAAACTCGGGTACTCAACTCCTTGCCCGAAACATAGTTTTAGATTTGTAACCCAAAACCACCACAATCCAAAACGATCCCAAAAACTAAATTGTGGATTTATTAGACACTTTTGAAAGTTCAGGAACCAAACAGACACAAACTTAAAAGTGGGGTTTTGTACGGATGACCCCCTTCAAAAGACGAACGTTTTTTGACCCAAGACTTAAGATGCATGTTTTTTTAACTTTCTCTCGTGATCAACAAGTCTACCCTATGTAAAAAGTCATTTGTACCCTTAGCTCAACACGATCACGATCACGAAAGAAAAGACTATATAATACCCTCGTGCTCAGTAAATGGTACAAATCATTTTTCACCAAGGGGTGGGTTTGCTGATCACGAGAGAAATTCAAAAAACTCGTGTCTTAAAAAATCAAGTAAAAAATTTTACGCTCTCGATAGGGTCATTCGTACAAAAATTTCAACTAAACTTGTAATTATTATTTTTAAAAAAACAATTGTTGTGAAAAGCGTGGGCCATTTTTGGATTAAAAAAACATGGGTCCCTTTTGTCCACCAGGTCCCACCACACGAAGGAAGGCATCTATGAGTTGGATTGGTTGCATCTCTGGCATCGGCTCCCACTTTCTCTCTCTTGTTTTTTTTAGTAGAAAAACCAGTCGTTATCATGTCTTCTCAGTATTTTTTTTTTGAATTAAATTGAATTGGGATCACACTCTTTGTCTGCCATGCCAACCACATTCCATCCATCGTAACTATATATCATAACATCCTCGTCGTTCATATCATCGTTGTCATTGACATACTTACTACTTACTTGTTCGGTCTTCATCCGTCTACCACTTTCAAATATTTTGTTCCCGTCTCGTGCATTTCTTGTAATTATCTTAGGGTGTGTTTGGTTTAGATTCCTAATTGTTTAATTTTTGCAAAAAGTCATTTTGAAATAAATTGAAGTGTTTGACAACCATCCAAAATGAATTTTTGAAATAATGCATTTTGGAGGAAACACTTGATATTAACTTTTGAAAAAAATGTTTTTGGGTGTTTAATTGAAAAACCTACTTAATTCTCATATGGTATTAAAATTACCAAAATATCCTCACACTCCTCTTTTAAATTTTCTCCACCAACCAACCTCCTTCGACCACCGCCACTCCTCACAGACCATCTCCGATCGCCGCTGGCCACTGCCTCCAAACTCCGACCACCACCGCCCAACTCCGACGACCCTTCGCAGGCCACCGCCTTCCCACTCCGGCCATCCGTCGCCGCGCTCCGACCACCCGACCCCGACCACCGCCACCGACCCCAACCACCGCCGCCGCCCAACCCCGACCGCCGCTGCCACCTGATCTGAGCAACTGCCGCCACTCGACCCGGACCACCACCGCCACTGTCGCCCCACTTCGGCCACCCGACCCCGACCACCGTCGCCCAAGCCCGGCCACCCGACCCCAGCCGCCCCGGCCCTGGCCACCCGACCCCAGCCGCCCCGACCCTGGCCACCCGACCCCAGCCGCCCCGGCCCCGACCACCGCCGGTCCGGCAACCCGACCCCGACCCCGACCCTGACCCCTACATCGATTCGGGCCGCCCGACCCCGGCCTCGACCCCAACCCCAACCCCCGCCACCCGACCCCGACCTCTATCCCGGCCCCAACCCCGACCCCGACCACTCGACCCGGGCCACCGCCGACCTGGACCACCACCGCCACCGCCGCTCCGCTTCGGCCACCCGATCTGACCACCGCCGTCCAAGCCCGACCACCCGACCCCAACCGCCCCGACCCCGGTCACCCGACCCCGACCCCCGACCACCGCCGCCCAAGCCCAACCCTGACCCTGACCCCTACATCGATCCCGACCGCCCGACCCCGACACCGACCCCAGCCTCGGCCCCGACCCCGGCCACTGCCGCCCAAGCCCGGCCACCCGACCCTGACCCCCGCCGCCCCAGCCACCCGACCCCGACCCTACCATCGTCGGCCTGGACACGGCCACCCGACCCCGACCACCGCCGACCCCTGACCCTGACCACCCGACCCCGACACCGACCCCAACCTCGGCCCCGTCCCCGGCCACCGCCGCCCCAGCCCGACCATCTGACCTCTGCCGCCCTGGCCCCGACTACCCGATCCCGACCCCCGCCGCCCCAGCCACCCGACACCGACCCCGACCACCGCCGCCCCAGCCCGACCATCTGACCTCTGCCGCCCCGGCCCCGACTACCCGAACCCGACCCCCGCCGCCCCAGCCACCCGACCCCGACTACCGATCACCGCCGGCCCCCGACCTGGCCACCCGACCCTGACCACCGCCGACCCGACCACGACCCTGACCCCGAAACCGACCCCGACCCTGACCCCGACCCTGACCCTGAACCTAACACCAACCCCATCCACCCAACCCCGACCACTGTCGGCCCCTGACCCGGCCACCCGACCCTGACCACCGACGGCCCGACCACCCGTTCTCGACCCCGACCCCCAAACTGACCCTGACCCCGACCCCGACCTCTACCCCAGCCCCGACCCCGACCTCGACCGCCCGACCCCGACCCTGACCCCAACCCCGAGCCCAGCCTCGGCCCCGACCATCGGCGACCCCCGACCCGACCCCGACCCCAGCCCCCGACCCCTGCTTCCCGACCCCGACCTTGACCCCGACACCGACCCCGACCCTGACCCCGACTGATCGAACCCGACCCCGACCCCGACCCCAACCCCAACCCCGAGCCTGAGCCCGACCCCGACTCCGACCGCTCGACCCTAACCCTGGCTGCCCGACCCTGACCCCGACCACCCGTCCCCGACCCTGACCCCAACCATCAACAATAATAAACCCTAAACCCTAAACTCTAAACGACAAATATAAATTTAAACTTATTAATTCATATTGTTTATTAATAATTGCCCCCTTATAGTAATTTGACATTAAGAGAAACACTTTTAGTGTAGTAAACCAAACACACTCGTAAATAAAAACACTTTTGAGAAAATGTAACCAAACATGAGTGTTTTAATTATAAACATTTCTAGAAAAAATATTTTAAGAAAAATGTATTCTTTGAAAAACATTTTTTTTAGTAGTGAATTCAAACACACTCTTAATTTTGTCATTGTTGTCAAAATTCTATATATTGTATCTTGGTTAAAATCTCTAACTTGATATCTGAGATTTTAAGTTTTTTTTGTTGTTAAAATTTCATTTTAATCCTTAATTTACCGGAAAAGAATCATTCTAAACTTTGTTATTATTTCTCTATCAATTATTTAATATTTTAATTGATGAATGATGTGATTTTTAAATATGTGTATTGCAGGTCTAACATAGTCAAACCACAATGACACCTTCAATAATCCACCGCACCCAACTAAACTACCAAATAATCCGTATATCAAAATTCCTCCATTATCTTAATATGTTTCAGGAATTGGTTCAATCATCTCTTCGCAACTATCAACAAAACGGAAAGAAGAAATCGTATTCTTCATTTTTATTTGATTTAATTTAAAATTTAAAAAATAGTTTTTTGTTTTTGTTTTTTTTTTTCATACCATCAACTAAAGTCAATTGAGGAGAGACAAACTCTCTCCACTCATAATTTTCTTCTTCATGAAAATACATTTGGATTCATTTTAAGTTTTAAAAATAGAACTTCATCGTATGAATACACATTTTTATGTCCCTAAGTTTTCAAACATTATTTTTTTTTTTTTTTGTGAGGAGGGAGAGGAACGGTTGAAGGAAAAACAATAAAAGAGACTACTTGAAACGAAGAAGGAACGAGAAAGAATATGAGAAATCACAATTAAAAGGAGATACTGTATTTTCTAATTTTAGGCTTTCAAATAAAAAAAACAATTAAAAGTTGTTTTATAATTTGAAACTAAAATGAGTTCGATTTTTAAAAACAATTTTCAAATTTAAACTATCAAACATGAATTCTCAATCCCTTTCTTATCCTTTGTTTTCAAAAACATAAAAACAAAAAAGAATAAAAAACCAAACCAGACTTAAAATTTTGGGTGATGAGTAATTAACAACTGAATAATCAGGATTGAAATTGCTTATCATTTTTTCTTTCTTCTAAGTTTAGAGACTTTGGTTTACCGACTAAATTAAAATAAATATAAAAATTTATAGACCAAAATGTGGTTTAAACTATGTATTTAATATATATTACATTCTTTATTCCATAGCCATTATAAGAGAATCAATACGTGACTAACTATGACATGAAAGTAAGTAGTCTAAACCTAATTATAAATTTTGTATTTAATAGGTTAAATTATATATAAAGAAACTCTCTCAAATTTGTATTTGTTTAAAAAATATACTCTTAATCTTTTAAAAATTGTGATATTGTCATTTGACTTTTCATAAACGTTTCAAAATTATTTTTAAAGTAGAAATCGATTATAATGTTGGATGGAAATTAAAATCGACGTGGTGAAACATTGTTTTTTTCAAACTTAATTCAGGCAACTATCACATTCATTGCCATGTCGATCTTTCGTTCAACATTCTATCGATTTTCTACTCCAAAAGTAATTTTGAAATGTGTTTATGAAAGACGGAAGATTTTGCTTTTGAAAAATAAAAATAAGAGTATGGTTAAAATAAATAATAAAGTCAAGAGGTTTTTTTTTTTTTTTTTAATTATAACTATTATTATTATTATTATTTTTACTTTTACTTTAGTCCATATTCATTTTTAAAATGTTACGCATCTTAATTCAAAATGACAATTATTAAGTTGAGTACTTAATTTAAATAAATAACATCACTTATATTTAATTATATCACACATAATTTAAAGCAATACAAGGACCACCTTGAATAAAATAATAGTGTCAAGAAAAATAATAATGCCAAAGCGAGCATAGCTCAGCGGGCATATGTATGTGTTGACGACCAAGAGGTGTGGTTTGAATCCCCCCACCTCCAATGTACTTAAAAAAAAAGAAAAATAATAATAATAATAATTTTAGTTATAAATAAACTACTTGTTATATATATAATAAAAACTCCACGCCAAAACTAGATATAACTCCATTCGCCAAAGCGAGCATAGCTCAGCTGGCATATGTATCAGTTGACGACCACGAGGTTTGTGGTTCGAATCCCCCCACCCCCAATGTAATCAAAAAAAAAAAAAAAAAAAGATATAACTCCATTCACACATAAAATATATGACTTCGACCAAGAAATTAGAGGTTCGAAGTTCGATTCTCTCCCTCTACTTTATAGTTGAACTCAAAAAAATAAAAATAAATATTCAGCTCCACACATTGATTAATTTTGAGGTGATGTCATTTTATTTTATATTACTATTTAACGATGTTCATCTCATGATTTTAACTAGTCTTGGTTTATAAATCTATGAGAGAAAAGTTTCGACTGTTTAGTCGAAAATGTTGACTATTATATTTAGTTGGTGAATAATTTGTGTAAAAAACTAATATGTAGTATAAATGTGGTTTCATATACCTAAATTTATGTAACACAAAGTGTTTACTAGTATAATTATAAACTAACAATTTCGGATACGTGTGATTCTACGTCCTAAATATAAGCTCAACTTTTTAATTTTATGTCATACAAATTTATCTTAGGATGGAACCCAAATATTTTTGAGAAAACATTATTATTATTATTATTATTATTATTTTTATAAATATGGAGAATATCATTTCAAGTTAGGTACTGCTATAAAGTTATTGAAAAACATCAAACCACCTTCAATCAAAAATATCTTCACTTGGATCTCCTTTGGATGGGCAAAACACTATTCTTTTACCCATAAAAAAGAATATTATTCAAATGAATATAGATGAGGGTTTTTTTTTTTTTTTAACAATGTGTGGGAGTGAGAGTTCGAACGTAGGACTTTTTGGTCTCTAAACGTTACATCATGTCAGTTGAGCTATGCTCTTGTTGTCGAATATGGATGAGCTATAACAAATATTAAACAAAGATTAATCTCCGACCTTTTAGTTAGAACACAAATTTATGTCAATTGCTCTAACTACTTGAGTTAAACACGACATAATTAAATTAATTGAGACTATTGATATATTATTAAATCTCCTTTTATAAACACACCATTTAACCAATTCTTTACAAAGTATTGAGAATAAAAGTTGAATCAAATTAATGGCCAAAAGCAAGAAGGAATCTTCTAATATTTAAACAAATCAAAGCAAATCTTTCACATATTTAGTAGCATGTCAATTTTGAAATGAGAGTGCAATGTCAATACATATTTAATGTATGGTATGTGACTAAATTTTAATTTCTCATTAATGGTTCACATGGGCATTGTCTCCCCTTTTAATTTCTTTAACTTGTATCCAAAACTAGGTGACATGCCAACATGTCCAACCCACTCTTTGTTTGGATAATTTGGGCATCCCCATTATTCTCTTAAGACATTTTTTTTAATTTCATTGATTTAAATAATTGGTTGAGTCGTAAATTCTTCAAAAATTTGAAGCGACCTCATGTTTCTTCGACCGAGAGGTCAGATGTTAGAATTCCTCCCCTCTCATATTGTTGAGCTAAAAAATAGTTAAATTATAAATTTGGTCCCTGTAATTTTAGAGAAAGTTAGAGTTTAGTCCCAAAACTTTAAAAGTTAGAATTTCGTTCACATGATTGGATAAAATCTCATAAATAGTTTCTAGCATTAGAAATTATTACCATATTAAGTACGTGATAGTTAGCTATCCATGTATGAGAATGATTTAATCTTTATTTTTAGCTGGCTGTGTAGAGATTAAGCAGATGTTTAGTTTAGAAACAACTTAGAAATTGACAATTTAATACAACTTTCTTTGAAATTAATAAATCATTTCTTTTATCCTACCCCTACTTAACCTACATAAATGAGTTTAAATACAAAACATCACCTCATTTTGACATAATATAGTAGTTAACTGTCACGTACTTAAAATTTTTTTTATTGTCATTTTAAAATTGTGATTGATTAGTATTTTTTTTTTTTATTATAATATGTATTTAAACTTTTAATTTTGTCAAAAATATAAGTTTCAGGTCAGTTCAATTATGTTATGTTGATATAAATTGATTTTTATTTAGTATATTAGTTTATCAACTAAATTGACTACATTGAAAATTATTGATTGACTGGTATATTTAATATCAATTAAATTTCAATTAAATGCCAATAATTTATTTAGTAATATATTGTAATGAAAACATATTTTAATTCAGACATTTATTTTTTTATATAATTTTATGATTGGATATGTTTTTATTCTCTTCTAATTTTACATTTTAATAAGGGCATTTATAAATTCAGTCCTCGTTAAGAATGGCTAAAAATATTATTGTGTCATTTGATAATAGTTGGTTTTTTAAAATATAAGTTTGTCAACTATAATTTTCATTGTATATTTTCTATATTTTAAAAATTAAATAAGCTGTGGGTTTCCGCGGTTTAATGTAGAAATCCGCTGCTCATGTGTGTTTGAACTTCTTCAGTCTCGGAAAGAAGATGTTGTGGAGGTGAATGTACTTATTACAGACTTTCTTGAGCGTAGTGAACGTTTTGGGAGGAGAATTGGGTGACTCATCATTTAACTCGTGAGAAAGTATGAGAATATGTACTTGTTCTCGATGATTTATTGGATGAGAATTAGCGGCATCTTTTTTACTAAAAAAAAAAGTTAAATTAAATAGGCTGTAAAATATATTAAATAAACAAAAAGCTTATGGCATAATTTATCTTTAAGAAATATGAAATATGGGAAGGAATATGATATTAGACTTCATTGTTAATTAGAAAGCCTAAAAAAAAATGAAACCATTAGAAGTGTTATATTTTTCTACAATTTTGCTCATGAATAATTTTATAAAGTTAAAATAGATAATCTTTTTTTAGTCCACTAAATTATGTTGGGATGGCATTAAATTTAGTTTAGATTGGAAAGAAAATAATAATATTAGAGAAGGTTCTCATAAATATAAATTTCAATAAAATATCAACATTATTGCTTAGCATAAATTATCAAATCAATCAAAATAATTTTTTAAAGACTTTTTTTTTTTTTTTTTTTTTAAGTACAATATGGGTGCGGTGGGGTGAGAAGATTCTGATAAACTTTTTGATCATTAACACATATTTTAATCTATATCAGTTGAGTTATGCTCACTTTGGCAATTCAACTTATATATATCCTCCAAATAAGACATTACACCAATTAATTGACAAGAAGAAGAGGGAAACACTTTGAATAAAATAAAATAGGAAAGATAAAGGGTCCCTAACTTTAAAAGGTGTTAGGTCGTCGAGAGATAACGGGGTTGGCCAAGCGTTGCTCCCACATGCAACGTCTATAAACAGTTAAAAAGACGATAAGGGCTAGCATCGTGGATCTCTCTTGAAGCAGTGGTGGGAGTCGTCGGGGTGTCTGGAGAGATCCCTTCTTCGGTTGGAGAAGTCACACCTGATGGAGGTAGAGATTATTGAGGCTACTATGCAATCGATAGTGGTATCAGCTAGGCATTTGGAGGTGGAGGTCACCTATGTGGTGGAGGATGGCGTGCTATGGGGGTGGTCCAGGATTTTGTCGATCGACTACGGACATGTGCGACAACAATGCTGCGAAGAAGAATCGGGTGCATGCGACGATGTTTGGTAAGAAGGTAGCAAGTCAAAAGATGAAGGCTAGGGTTGACGATCCTTTTAGTGAATCAGTTGGAGCGAGATTAGGAATATGGATTTGGTTCACGGTCTTTGGCCGGTCTGGTCGATTCGGTTGAGTCGATTCAGGCTGGGGTTCGACCTAAAGGTCGTGTGGTGACACCTAATTCTCCTTGTGTGGACTCGAAATCACATGGGGTTGGTCCGGTTGGGCCTATGATGACTGTGGGGGAAGGTCAGGTGGGGCAACATCTACCTCTTGGGCTGCGCTTTTTGGCTCACCTATAGTTACTCTAGTGACCCTTGTTTATTCCCCCATGATCACCAATGGGTAACATGTAGTTTTCCCTTTCGTTGATGTCATTGACGAGGGTATTGCCCTGTGGGAGTGTTCGTTTGTCGAATGACTTATGATTATTATTGTCCAGTTTCTTGATGATCAGATGTCTTATGGTTGTTCTTTCTCAGTTGGTGCACAAAATGTGAGAGAAAGTAGAAGAATTTGCGATAACGTTGTTGGATAGTATGCTCATCACCTTTGAGTTCCGCTTGGACACATCTCGTGTTGACTGAGTCGTGGTATATAGGTGGCAAACCTAGTCTTCTAGGTCAGTTACCCAAGTTATTGTTCCAAAAATCTTTTTGTTTGACTCTATTCTTATATGAGTTAAATTTTTTAATGTTCCTCAAGAGTTGTGAACCCCTAAGAACTTGAGTGTTGTTGCTAATGCCATGAGATCCTCTGCATGTTTGATAAGACAACAAAGATTGATCTCCATTGTCGATCAAATTGAAAGTTTGAAATGGACTTGTAAAAATTCCTATAGTTATTATTATTATTAATTTTTAGTATATAAGTAAAAAAAATAAAATAAAAAACTCGTATGGTTGAGAGGTGGTTTCTATGTATTTTTAAATGATTTGTTTTTAAAAATAAAATCATCTAAAAGAAATAGAAAAAATAAAAATAAAATTAGGCATATTTGGTTGCTTTCAATTTAGATTCCCCACGTCCCAAATTTGACTTTGACTTTCAAGTGGGTCCCACAGCCCGACATCTCATTTATTATATGAATTTTTCAGGTTCCAACACCCTTAAGTCGGTGGCCAAACATGACCCATTATTAAAAGTTACCGTCATGGTAATATATAGTTAAAATTATTTATATAATTTTTCAAAAAAATAAAATTGTGTCGGTTATTTTAACCATTATAAATTTTATCATGCATAATATTTTGAAGATTTTATGTCTGTACCATGGTACGTTCTGTCTCCATGTTACAATATAAACTCAAATAATATGTTTGAAAGTTTAAGGTTGTTCGGTTGATTGTCTAGGACGATATAAAATTTATAGTTTATGAATCGAAAGTGATTTTTTTCTCTCGCACACGAAAAGTAAATGATTTTTTTTTTTATATATACGTTGACAAGATTATGAAATTTGAAATGAATCGTTTTTTTTCATAATTTGACTTAATGATAATTAGATGTGATTGGGCAGTCAAAATTGTAACAGGTGTACCGGACGCTATTCCAGTAATAGGGTCGCCTTTGGTAGAGTTATTACGCGGAAGTGCTAGTGTGGGACAATCTACCTTGACTCGTTTTTTATAGTTTACATACTTTTGTATTACCTCTTCTTACTGCCGTATTTATGTTAATGCACTTTCCAATGATACGTAAGCAAGGTATTTTTGGTCCTTTATAGAGAATAGAAATCATAGATTTGTAATTAGTTATTTATGATTACTTGGGGAGGAAGAAGAGTATTTCATTGCTGCAAATATGGATTATTGAAAAATAAGACATGTATTTGGATATTTCCCTTCAACTCCACGAAATTTTATTCGTTATTTTTCGATAATGGTTGAAGGGAATTCTTCGAAGAGAAAATGGATTATGGGAGTGTGTGACTTGAACTATTGATTGGACCGTGTGGATATATGTCTTTTTATCTGCCACATTGGGATTCACAACCAAATGTGTCTTTATTCCAACCACCGTGAAAGTTCCATATGAAGGGTAGGCTGGTCGAAATTTTAATGATAATTAGATGTGATTATTTTAATGGTCGAAATTTTCTTTTATCATGTTATTAAAAGTAAAAAAAAATCTAAAAAGTTAAAGGTTGAAACAAAAATACGTATGAATACTTTTGACCAAATAAACAATCTTTCATTGCTAAAATAATCTCACAATGTACTATAATATGGATTATAGACATTCATTTGTGTAGAGGATAAAATTCATTATCGATAGTTGAAAGTTGTTTTTTTTTTTTTGTAAGGATTAATTTTGCTAGTTAAATAATGCTAACACATGATATATAGCTGTCAAACCGAGCATGAATATAAATTTTAAATATAACCTCCTAAGTTGAACTATATATATATATATAGCAGTGTTCTTGTTCTTTTATGTTCCTTAGAAAAATAAGGTGAGGGAATTATTAAAATGAAATAATTAAGAAAGTTTTTTAGATCAAATAAATTATTTCCATTTCCCAAGTCCCATATCTTGGAAGATTGTAGAATTATACATTATCTGTGTTGCAATAGGAATTAGAATAAAATGGTTAGAAGTTAAAAAACTATAAAACAAAAGAATTAAAAGAAAATATGAAAGTTTATTGACCAAAATTACACATTTGTTTATGTTTTAAAATTATAAAATATAATTAATTAAATTATGAGAGTTGTTCCATAATTATTAAGGTGCCTATAATAATATGAGGGAATTTCTATTATAAATTTATAATTTAAGGTTTAAAATATTGAGTTTTTTAAGATTTCATTTATTAATATATGATTTTTGAGAATATAATGAGTAAATTAATAAGGTTCATCTAGTCAAAAAAAAAAGAAGAGAAAAAAAAAGAACAAAAAAAGAAAAGAAAAAAGAAGGTTCATGTTCATGGAGAATAATTTAATTTGGAAGAGAAAAAAATGATAGGTAGAATAGATAATTATTTGTTATTTGAATGACCCACAATAATTAATTAAAGAATTTAAAATTTAGAATAAATTAGAGAAAAGATGAAAATGAATTATTCTCCTTCATTTGATGAGAATGAACTTAAACTAGTTTCTTTCGCTTGAATTTATCCATCATCATTTATGATAATTTATATTTGGTTAAATATGAAAATTGGCCTCTAATATTGGTGACATTTTTAAATTTTATTCTTTTAAAATTTTGTATATACGGGATGTATCAACTTATTTTGATCCACGGCCATTTTTTTTTTTTAATACAAAGACATACAACATCATCGTTGATTAGAAACAAGAATATGAAACGATTTTCAATAAGCAAAAATAATCAGAGAGGAAAATTTGAATACCATCTCTCAATACAACCTTTAGACAGAGCGCACCGAACAATGTCATCAACAACAATATTATGAAGCCTACGAATGTGTTGAAAGATCCGAAGATTTGAATCAAAGCTAGACGAAGCACTTCGCCAATGAGAGTTTTAATGGTCGTAAGATTCTCTTCCTCCCGATTCAAAAGATGAATAACCCTGAGGCTATTAGACTGTACAACCATCGACATATGCTTTTGAGACGAAATCCCCAACAACATAACCCAACCTTGATTTGTTTCATCTCCAACATTTTAACATCGAACTAGCCGCCCATAGCCTGACAGCTAGCACAAACGAGATTGCTAGTGTGATCTCGAAGGACCCCAACTCAGACCTCCATGACGCTCAGTCCTCCACGCGACATCACATGTTAGAGACCAGAACAAAACATCAAGTGGCTCCCTACTTCGCACTGAAGGTGCGACCAACGACTGTATCGACCACGAACGATCTCGCCCCGAGGTGAACTCATGTAGAGAATCTGCAACTTGTTTCGTTAGCATCAAAGTCGAGGTCTCGATACCCATGAAGATCCGACAATTACGATACTCCCAAATTTGCCAAAACAACTCTTGAAAGAGCTCCACCTTACAATCCTCGCCATTCTCCTGAAACCATTCAAAACGATCAAATGTCGACCAATTGTTCCTACATTAATATAAAATAAAGACCATATTAGGAGTGGAAAAAAATGAGACTAGAGGGCCTTAACTACCTTGCACAGTCAAGATAATTTTACAGTAGTTTCATGAAATTTAACACGAAACGGACACCACAAGTCGGAAGTAACTCCCTTTTTCGGAAGGTTTGTTCGCCTTGGCACAATATCCTGCGGGATTTTTCAGCAACATTATCTAACCTAGGGGGCAAATGTGATTTCCAAAATCCCTTCCATAGCTTGGCAACACGGTCCAAAAAGGATGTGGAACCAAATTGTGCCCCTCCCCGTTGCATGCCAATCTTATAATTAAGCCGTCTTCACAGAAAATAAGCATATTTTGTCCCAAACCCAATAAATCTTTTCATCCTCATTTTCTCCATTTGTGGGGATAAAGATGATCATATTATAACATCCTCCACCCCAAACCCCTTGCTAACCCTCGCCTTGTTCCACGCCCAATTTGCACATAAAAATGATGTCACCAACCCATCTTGGTAAGGTCCTGTGACAAACGTAGGCCTCTCAGCTCCGTCCCCAGGAATTCATGGGTTGGTTTGTCGTGTGAATGCTATATTCATTCCCTACCCGCCATTGGTATCCCTGCTGGAATAACTCGCGTCCCCAAAGAATACTCTATCAAACATACAACGAATTACTCCCCACTTTGACCTAAAGAAAATGTCGTGTACGAAAATATTTTCCCCTCAAGACTCGATAGAAAAGGTTGTACGGAAGCTAGAGAAGCCGCCAACTCTGCTTGGCCAACATGACCTGATTAAGTACAACTTCCTCCCAGTCGTCTAATGAAATCTTCTTCGATCACCAATCGAACCCCACCAAAATTTAGCACAGAAGGAATCGATGTTGTCACACAAAGTGATAGAGAGAGCTTGAACAACTCATGTGTAAGCAGTAATTGCTTATCACTGCCTTGATGAACACCTCATTTTCACCTAGAGAAAAGAGTTTCTCCTTCCAACCTTGGAGAACTTTCCAAACTCGTTCATTTACCGTGTTAAAAATGAAACATTTATTGCGGGAGTTCTTCGACGGGCGACCAAGATACCTCCCCAAATTCGAAGTCTGAACTACCCTCAACTCATTTTGTATAAACTTTTGTACTTCAACAATCGTATTAAGACTCACAATGAACATAAACTTAGCATAATTAATCACCCGACCATACCCCTTTTCTAGAATTTGGAGGACATGTGTGAAAATAAAATTAAGCATATGATGACATTAAAATATGAGTTTATGTATATCTAGTGTACAAATTATTCTCGTCCAATGACTAAAATTTTTTACCCACAATACTTAGGGGGAATTGCAAAATCTGACCCAATTTCGAAAAGGTTTGTCAAAATTGACCTGAAATTGAAATTTTAACATTTCTGACCTAATTTTGACGGCGGTTTCATTTTCAATTTCACTAGGTTGTGAAATTTCGTATGTGCCCCTCTCCTTCTATCATTTCTTCTCTGGTTTTTTTCTTTCTTATCTTCTTCCCTTCTTCTTCTCTATAAGTAGTCAAAAAAAGAAAAAAACTCGGATTAAAAAGAAAAAACTCACTGATTTTTCAGACATCTGTAAACTAAAAACTCGGTAAAGAAAACCAAATCTCAACCGGGTGATTTATTTTTGTTAATTGGGAAGGAAAAAGTTACATGATCGTTTTGATTTTTTTTAACCGTAGGATTTGTTAGACGATCCTGTTATTTGTTTAGACGATCCTGTTATTTGTTTAGATGAGAGATTTGTTTACACGATCGTGTTATTTACGATCGTGTTGTAGATTATTTATTTATTTATTATCGTGTTATTTGTTTAGACGATCGTGTGATTTGTTTACACGATCGTGTTGTAGGTTTTTTTAGATTTTTTTTTTATAATTTTTTTTTATTTATTATCGTGAGATTTGTTTACAAGATGGTGGGATTTGTCTACATGATCGTGAGATTAATTTAACGATAGTGTTGTAGATTTTTTTTTATCTTTTTTAATCGTGATTTTTTATCGACATTAAAGAAGATTTGTTGGTATTAAATCTGTGATTTTTTATCGAAGATTTGTTTGTATTAAATATGTGATTAAGAAACATTTGTTGTGTGATTAAGAAAGATTTGTTGATGGATCAAATCAGATTGAAAAATATTTGATTTAAATCCGTAAAAAACAAGTGTAGTTTGTTTCGTGAAATTTGTTGGAGGGAGGAGAATTCTTCTTTCCTAAAATTTGGAGAGAAAATGATAACAGAAGATAAAGAGGATAAAATGATGAATAAAAGAGGAGAGAGAAGAGAATGATGAATAACATAGGAGAGAGAGGAGAGAAGGATGATCAATTTCATATTTGTGGGGGAGGGAGGAAGAAAATGGTAACAGAGGAGCGAAGAATGAAGAAGGGTACAAACATAAAAGGATGATCAATTTCATATTTGTGGGGGAGGGAGGAAGAAAATGGTAACCGAGGAGCGAAGAATGAAGAAGGGTACAAACATAATTTCACGTTTCAAAAAAGTTGAAAAGGTGGGCCCGTTTTTAAAATTAAGTTAGAAACGTTAAAATTTCAATTTCAGGTCAATTTTGGCAAACATTTCTCAAATCCGGTCAGATTTTGCAATTCCCCAATACTTAAATGAGTTGGAGAATACCTTTTTAAACGGTGTTTTTTAAGTGAAGCGTTTATTTTGTAGATACTTTTAAAAGAAACTGATTAAATGTTGGGCAAATTAACCTAATGATCCCTCAAGTTTGAGTTTGATAGCACTTGAGTCTCTAAGGTTTCAAATTCAACAATTATATCCGGTTTGAATTTAGTTCGTTTTTGGTCCTCCGTCAAAATTTCTGTTTAGTCATAACATAACACCCATTTTTAATTAAAAAGATTTTAAAAAAAGATTTTTTTTTCTTTTTTGTGTTTTTTTAAAATAATAATAATAATTTTAATAATAAAAAATAGGTGTCACGTCAGTGAACACTAAACCCAAATTTTGATGGAAGGACAAAAAAACAACTAAATTCAATCCTCATGAATATAATTGTTAGATTTAAAGCTTTAGAGACCCAAGTGCTACCAAACTCAAACCTGAGGGACTAATTTGCCCTTAAATGTTTCATCCAGAAGCGCATTTAAGTATTTTATTCTATTTTTTCTTTCGTGTGTATTGCTTATATAATAATCTATTTAATTCTTTAATCACGAAGTTAGAGGTACAATTCGAGCACCCTACATAATAATAATAATAATAATAATAATGTATTTAATTTGTTAATCATGTAAATCTTTTTTTTTTTTTGATCAAAGAATCAGAAATACAAACTTAAAACGACGGAAGATCAGAAGATAGAGTTTCAGAAAGCCACTCAGGTGAGTTTCCTCCCCACTCCATCGACATTCCCTCCGCGCTAGAACTTCGAGCCAAAACATGGACGGCTCGATTCTGGGACCTAGAAATATGAACGAAAGAAAAGATTACATGAGAGGCAACTTGTCGAAGTATTTCGGTAACAAAAAGACTCACTTCCGAAAGATCTTCCTCTTCACCCTTGATGAGCTTGATCACCTGTAAACAATCAGATTCCACATGAATGTGATCAGGGCACGTCACAGGGATAGATTCGATTCCCACACAAATGACTTGAGCTTCTAGAACACTTATTGACCATTCCTCTCTAGACGACCGATTACCAGCCGAAATGAACGAACCCGATGAATCTCGAATGATCCATGCAATGGCACCGCGCTTCTTAGTAGCATCCCAAGACGCATCACAGTTCAATTTCCAATGTCCTCGGGGAGGACAAGTCCATCGACAATCATCTACAGGCGAGTAACGGTCACTAACTCCGAAGGATTCACACTGTTCACCTCTACCTTGTTAATCATGTCGATTGTACAAATTAAAATCAAAGTTGAAATATAGCCATCTAATAATTAATTCACACAACACATCAAAAATGTTATAGTAAGATTTAATAACTTTATTAATTTTTTTTTTTTTAATCCGTGAGTGTCCGTACCAACTTACGTATCATGAGACATACCAAATCTCATTCCTTCCGGAAGACTTTAATAGTCTAAAGGCTCTTCATAATCACTATGCCAACCATAACGATAAGAACAAAATTTAAAAAAAAAACAATAAAACTTACCAATATAGATAAACATCAAACTTTGATAGAAACAAGCCCAACCCCTCTCCCCAAAAAAAAAAAAAAACAATAACTAAGAAGAACAACAATCATATGATTCATATAATATATTTGTTTGTGAAGGGGCAAACCCCACAAATTAGGGTTTTTGGGTATGTGATTGATTTTGCAAATGTGCATATATATTATAAAAGATTTGGTTATTGCCTATTTTGTGGTGAGGGAAAAGGGAGTTGGACCCATATGCTTTGTTAAATGGGAATTTAAAAAGAAAATAGAAAGCTAAGGTTCCTTGAATGGTGACCATTAATGGTGGTGAAGAGTATAACAATTGACAAGATAGTTATCCCATCTTCTTCCTCTTAACATTTTTTAACCTTATCCTTTCTTCTTAAAAGGGAACCCCCCAATGTCTACTTATCAATTATCATCCAATATCCTTTCATTATAAAATTCCTTACATTTTTTTTATTACTTCAAATATGTATGTGCAATAATTTCAAGATTTAAATTCCAATTTAAAATATCATCTTCATCTCTATATTGGGAACTTATTTTTGTTTTTAGTTCTATTTTAAAATGTTTAAATTTATTTTTTATACTTCTCATAAATCTTAAACCAGTCTCTACCGCCGAAGCGAACATGACTCAGCTGACATATGTATGTGTTGACGACCAAAAGGTTTGTGGTTCAAATTCTCCACCTCGATGTACTAAAAAAAACCCACTTCTACCATGAATTTGAAATACATTTTTATTTAATTAAGAAAAAAAATCATTTAAAAAAATGCATAATTATAAATATTGAGATTTGAAAACATATAAATTAGGGAAATTGTAGTAAATGACAATTTAAGACTTATTGTTTGCAAATATAGCATGTTTTTAAAAAATTTGCGGATATAACAATTTCTATCGCTGATATCTTATGACTGATAGAAGTCTATCGCTGATCACCTCAGCTTTTTATAGATTTTTGTCAGTGATAATAGTCTATCAGAGATAATAGTCTATCACTGATAGAAGTCTATCAGTGATATAATAAAGTCTATCAGTGATAGAAACGAATTTTTTTGCCATATTTGCAAAACATTTTAAAGTTTGCTAAATTTGCAATTAGTTTGAGCCTGATTGCTATTTGTGCAACCAACCCTATAAATTATCCAAAAATAATATTTAACCTCCTTAGTTTTTTTTTTTGTTTTCTTCTTTTCTTTCAATCCCTCCAAAGAAGTTGTGGGATGATGATTGAATCATGAAGTTAAGAGATGATAATAATTATTTTATCTATTGAAGTATGTTTTTATTGACAATTGTCCTTCAACTTTTTCTTTTCTTTTTTTTTTTTTTTTTTTAGAAAGGTAATTGGGAGATTCAAAAATTCGATCTCAAAAGAGTATAGATCAATTACCGCGGAGTTATGTTCACTTTGACTTTTAATATTTTATTTAGTATAAAAATATTATTTTTAATATTTTCCTATTAATTTTTTATATATATTAATTGTATATTACTTTAAATGACGCTGGTTTAATTTCAATTTAAATATATAACTTATTATAAGATTAAGGGAAATTGTAACAAATGTCAATTTAGAGTAAAATAATTAAAAATATAACATTTTTTTAAAAAATTGGGGATATGGAAATTTCTATCACTGATAGTATGGTCTATCGCTGATGGTAGTTTTTTTTTTTTTATAGAATTTTGTCAATGATAATAGTCTATCAGTAGTAATAGTCCGAAAGTCTATCAGTGATAGCCACTGATTTTTTTCCATATTTGAAAAAGTTTTAAACTTTGCTAAATTTGCAATTATTTTTGACCGAATTGCTGTTTGTGCAACCAGCCCTAACATTTTTTTTTTTTTTTTTTGTACAAAAGTTTAAGGATTATCAAACAATATTTGAAAGTTTAAACGTCAAAATACTGGACCATAATGAATTTACTTTAGGGGAGCTCGAGCTCCCCCTCAACTATGACAACATAATTAATTTATATATAATATGCAAAAAAAATTTAAAATTACCTTTCAACTTAGTGATAAATGCATGTCTACCCTCTCCTCACCATTCTTGGTTCAATCCCAACTTTTTCTTTTTTGTGGTTAACTTTATTTTACCCCTCCTGACTTAAAGTTCTGGATCCGCCACTGCGACCGCTACGAATGATCTAGTACATGAGTCTTGTAGAAGTTTGGGGGCAAGGGTCCCTGAAACTAAATCTGTTTTGGGCTTTTACTATTCCGTATCAGTATTGATTGGACCTTGCCTTAACTCATTATGTATTAAGTCATTAGAATTATGTCATATATAAATATTTTAAGTCTGCTCAATCTCTTACAATTTCTAATACAATTGTCTTTCTCTTCTATCGGTGCACAAACTAACACATTCTTAAACTTGGAAGTAAAACAACAATTATTACTAAATCTAATTTTTATTTATTGACATGACAATCCTAGTTTCCATATCTTCCGACACCTAGGAATTAGGGCTAATTCATTTATCTGTTTTTTTTTTCAATGTTGATGTTCAAATGACATATTGAATTAAATAAAAAAAACATAGTTTATAAATTATAACTAGTTTTTTTTTTTTTTTAGCTACAACTTTTAATATTGTAATTACTTTTTTTTATACATTGAAAATAATATTATTTTGACATGCTAAAAAAAAGGAGTAAACCAATAAAATAAAATAAGACTTACCCAAATAAAAATTATACATAGTAGACTTCCAACTTATAAAATACTTGGTATAGATCAACTTTGTTTTGTTTTGTTTTTTTTTTTTTTTTTTTTTGGTTCATTCATTCTTATTTTAAGACACAATAATTAGATTTTAGGTGATGAATAAGTAATCTAATCTTAACTTTTATTTATTTATTTTTTTTATAAATATTAAAAGTTTCATATTTAATTAAAAAAAAAATATTGATTCATAAAGAAATAATATAGTGTTGGGAGATTAAGAAACAAATCCAAAAAGCTCTAAAAAGGCGAGTCTCCTCCAACAGGCCTTGTCGTCCTATAATCATTTTCCAAAACGACGTCACTCGTGACATCACTTCAATCCAACCAACTATTCCACGTGGCACAATCCTCACCGTCTAAATTATTTCCTGATGTTATCATGCGATTCGCGTGAGCCAACACAAGCAAGCACACATTCCGTCTTTTTGAAAAGGATCTCACTTTTCTCTTTAGGAAAAAAGGATCTCACTTTTTTCCAAAAGAATAAGTAAATTTTGAAAACTACCATATTGTTTGTCAATTGGAGAGAGGGCCAAATTTCAAAATTTGAACTACCACTGCATATTTTTATCAAATTCAAAATCCAATTTTACTTTAGTGGGTTAAATTACTAATTTTTTTAACCTAACAAATGTTTGGTGGTGTGGATTTGAACCTACAATTTCAAAAGGTGGAGTAGATGTCATAGAGATATCCATGGGGCGCGGCGGGCTGGGTACGACCCCGTCTCCTATTTCATTCCCGTCCTCGCAAAATGTTCTGGGGACGGGGCGGATATTCTCCGCGAGAAATTTGTGGGGAACGGGTATTCTCTACGGGTAATCTTCTCTGTGAATAATTTATTTTTTTAATTTATTCTTAACCAATATCCAATATTTTTTAAGTTTGGTTATTTTGTAAGTTGATTAATATTATATAGATTTAATTTAATAAACTTTATTGGCAAAATGTGTGTGTTTTTAAACTAGAGGAGTGTGTAGTTATTTGTTTTGATGAAAATATTATATATATAAATTAAACGGGGCGAGGCGGGTATGCTATTATCCGTCCCCGCCCCATTTAGCTAACGGGACAAAAACAATTCTCCGCTCCCTCCCTATTCCTCGTGTAATCGGGGATTTTCCGTCTCATTCGGGGGGCATGGCAAATGGAAATCTCTATATGTCTATTACAGCTAAATTAGGCTTATGTGGAAGTTAAATTACTAAGAGTCGGTTTGACCGACAATCGAGATTCTGTTTTTGAAAACTATTTTTGAATTCTATGATGCCTGTAAATTCTGAAAAACAATTTTTTTTGTTTTTTATTTTGATTTTCAGCCAGATTAAAATTTTAAATTTTAAATGAGAATTATATTTAAAAAGATAAAAACTTTAATAAATATAGTATTTAATGTTATAAACTCAATTTATTTTTGTTAAATTAAAATATGTATAATATAATATAGGGATGGTTGCACAAACAACAATCATGCCCAAAATAATTGCAAATTTAGCAAAATTTAAAACATTTTGCAAATATGACAAAAAAATTAGTGGCTATCACTGATAGACTATATCGTTCATATATGACTATCAGTGATAGACTTCTATCACTGATAGACTATTATCACTGACACAGTTCTATAAAAAAGACTATTATCAAGGATAAACTTTTATCAGCGATAGATCATACTATCGGTGATAGAAATTGTTATATCCACATTTTTTTAAAAAAAAAATACTATATTTTTAATTATTTTACTCTAAATTGACATCTGTTACAATTTCCCTATAATATATTATAAAATATGTGATGTTATAAAATAATAATTATCAAAATTTATAACATTAAATATGTTCATAATTTATATTTTTTTTTAGTATTGGTGGTGTGGATATTTGAACCTAAGATCTCAAAAAAAAAAAAAAAAAGTTGAATTAGGCTTATGTGGCAAGTTAAATTACTCGGGTCCGGGACAATCCGAATTTTATTTTATGTTTTCAGATTCACTAAATTATCCAGCCAATATGCATTTGGTATGTCATCTGGATTCTGTTTTTGAAAACTGTTTTCAGATTCTGAATAATTTAAATTCTGAAAATGACTTTTTTTTTTATTCGGATTCTGTGATCTGAACCGTGTAAATTCTGAAAACGCTTTTTTATTTTTTAGTGTATCCAAATTTTGAATTTGAAATTTTAAAATGCAGAATTATATTTAAAAAGATAAAAACTTTAATAAATATAGTAATTCCGATTATAATCTCAATTTTTTTTTGTTAAATTAAAATATGTATAATATAATATATTATACAAAATTTATAACATTAAATATGTTCATAAAATTAAATAATAATAGTTTATATTTAACCTAATATTTAGTTTGTGACTACAATTTTATGATTTTTAAAAACATCTTTAAACACATTTTGAAGAATTCGTTAATTTGAGATCTAATCTGTTGCGCCAAATGCTATCAAACACCTATCTATCTTTGTTAATGCTGGAATTGAATCCATGACTTCTTAGTCAATGATACAACTTATGTCAATTGAATTATGCTCGATTTGGCTATATCTAGTTGTTACTCGCTATAATTTAATGATTGAAATAAACATTTAAAACATTTTTTCTAGAAAATCGTTACTCCATAACTCACAATAATATGAGAAAGTCAATAATGATAATATATGACATTTGTTGCCATGAACTATTTTATATTAAACTCGATGAATATCATCGTCAAAAATATATATTGCATGGTAAACTCGGTAAGGTCATAAATTTTCATAGTAAAGAACCAAATTTTACCTTCAAATTTTTTATATATATAATTTTTCAAAATTCAAAAGACAACTTAGTGACAAAACTTTAAAATCATATATATATTTAATTTCTCGGCCAGATATATTAGGACTATATTTGAGTGAGGGATTCAAGGAGAGATTTATTCTCCTTACTATAAATGTATTTGTTCTCAGGATGATTAAATGAGAAAATAGAGATATTCATGAGAATTTAACTATCATTCTCCGAGCCAAAGCGAGCATAGCTCAGTTGGCATATGTATGACTCGGCGACCAAGAGGTCTGTGGTTCGAATCTCCCCACCCCAATATACTCAAAAAAAAAAAAAAACTATCATTCTCCTTCTCTGCACTGCCTTATTTTGATCATACATTTTTTTTTGTCATTTCTTCTCGACTCAAACTTTAACGTTCATGATCGATTACAACTATAATGTAAGTTGTAACCAATTTGAAGATAGTTTTTATGATGTCATAATAGAAAGAAAAAAAAAGTTAAATTTAAAATTTAGTCCATGATTCTTAAAAATGGTATCAATAATAGGTATATAAATTTAAAAAAAATGTCTAATAAAACCTCTTGACTTTCAATATTCATGGGTCTAATATGTTTATGGTGTTTAAAAATATCTAATATACCCTTGTTTAACTCTCAATTTCACATTAAATAGATCTTTGAACTTTCCATATGTGTCCAATATGCATCCCTAAACTAGTTATTTATTTATTTTATTTTTAATAATATAATTTTAAAAAATAATTATAGAAATAAGATAGTTCGGAAAGTATTTACAAAAGTATGTTAAATTGTATACCATGAACACAATTTGTAGAGTAAATCGTGTATCATGGACACGTGTCAGATGTGGGTCTTAAATCATGTATCATAGACACAATTTCCAAGATAAATCGTGTACTATAGACACAATTTCCAAGATAAATCGTGTACTATAGACACAATTTAAGAGCCACATCTGACACTTCAACTAACATATAAATACTTTCAGAACTACTATATTTTTGTAATTACTTTTTAAAACTATATTATTTATTAAAAAAAATAAAAAAAATTCCTAAACTAGTCAACACATTTTTTTAAAAATTTATTGCTATATCAGACATAAATTCAAGTTTAGGAGACTTAATATTCCTTTTAAAACTGTATAACTTGTCAAATCGAGCATAGTTCAATTGACATAAGGTTTGTCAAACCGAACATAGTTCAATTGACATAAGATTATGTCATTGACTATAAGGTCTTCGGTTCAATCTCGATTAAATACTTTGTAAAAAAAAAAAAAAACTCTATAACTTAACCTAAAAAAGGATTAAAAAAAAACCCCAAAATGATCCCACTTCCCTCAAACATCAAAAGAGTGTTGTTTCTCCACACTTAAATATCCAAAACCGTAATTTCGCCTCAAATTTCAACGCTATTTTTCCAAAATAAAAAACAAAAGGGAGGTCAATTTCGCAGCATAAAATAATATTATAACATCCAAATTCCAGACCCCAAATCTCAAATTCCTTCGTTCTCCAAACAAAATTCTCGATCTCAGCGATTTCAGAACCAAAAATCAGAACCAAAAATTTCAGAAAAAATCGATGTTGATCAATTTCGAACAGACGGAGCTCCGCCTCGGCTTGCCCGGCGGCGGCGAAATCCACGGCGGCAAGAGTAGCTCGGCGGCGAAGAGAGGCTTTATGGAAACTGTCGATTTGAAGCTTAATTTATCTTCTTCAATGGCGTCGGAGAAGGAAGCGACGACCAAATTAGAAGATAAAAGTTCTTCGCAAACGCCTAATGATTTTGCTAAACCTCCCTCCAAGTAAATTTCTCTCTCTAATCAAATTATAATTACGTCGAGATTTGAATTTTTTATCTTTTGATCGAGAATATAATATCTAACGTGAGAGAATTTCTAGTACATCCGTGGTATGGAAAAATTCCATACCACTACCTTTAAAAAAATGACACGTGGCGAAATGGTTGTTTAACTGAGATCCACTCTAATTTTTTTAGAGTAATACTTGCTTGCTGCCTGGGGAGAATTTCTAGTACATCCGTCCACTACCTTTCAAAAAATGACACGTGGCAAAATGGTTGTTTAACTGGGACCCACACTATTAAATATATTATTTTTTTAAATCATTTTGCCACGTGTCGTTTTTTTGGAAGGCAGTGGTATGGAGTTTTTTCATACCACGGATGTACTAGAAATTCTCATTTTGCCACGTGTCACGATTTGATTGACTGAATGTTTCTATTATTTTTTAAATAAAAAAAACTTTTCACGCCGTTTACTTAGATTTTTTTCTTCCGTAACTTCTTTCTTCTTCGTCAGATAAATAACTTCTCCTCTTTTCTCTCTCTTTCTTGCACTTCCATCTGCCATAACCTTTGTTTTCAATTTCATCTCTCACTTTCTCTTCCTTTCTCTACCATAAGTATTTTTTTTTTCTTAACTATTTTTTAACATAGTAAGATTCGCCTGAAAAATATCTTTAGACAAATAAAATCTTTTTTGTTACCATTTTTTTTTGGGAATTTTTCTTAAAAAAAAAAAAAATTCAATCAACCTTTCCCTTTACCAACCTTAGATGAATCTAACCTTGAAATTTTCACTCTTTCCTTCACTTCCTCTAAAAACCCACTTGAAATTTATGCATATATAACACATAATCAACCTCTGCAAATTTTAAATAACCCTAATTGAAACTTCAAATTTTAAATAACCCTAATTGAAACTTCATGACCTTGAAGTTTGGAGTGCAGAGAAATAAAGAGAGAGAAAGTAGAAGTTAATTGGATGAAATAAGAAAAAGAAAATTACTCACAAAAATCAAGTAAACGGCGTGAAAGATTTTATTATTATTTAAAAATGGTTTAAATATTAACCAATCAAATAATGACAGGTGCTTGGGCTGCAAAAGATACTTGTAGCCCAGACAGCAACCAAGTTTTACTCATTTTTTTAAAGGCAGTGGTATGAAGTTTTTCCATAACACGAATGTACTAGAAATTCTCCCATCTAACGTAGGTGATTAATTACTAAATTGGATTACTAATCCCAATTTTTTTTCTCTTCTTTTATGGTTAACTATTTAGAATTATTTTGATGAAGTGTTATATTTGGTTATCTAAGTTTATTTAATTTTACTGAACTTTTAATTATTATTTTTTTTATTTTAAAATTTTAAAAAATAATTATTTTGATCAGAATTAAAATAAACATATTGGTGTTTGTGAATATTCATCCACTCAATATTATATATATGTTAAAAATTTAGAGATGGGAATAAATATGTAAAATAGTTGAAGAACAAAAATGGAACAAATTAAAAAAATTATAAATCAAAGTTGAATTTAATATTTATATAAGTTATAGAGATATGCATGTGAAAAATTTAAGATAAAAAAAAAATATCTTAAATATTAGGTAGGGATGAATTCTATTTGGGTTGAGAATTTAAACCTTTTTCATATTCATTTCATTTCTCTTCTTCTACTTTTAAATTCCTTTAATTTAGTTTTTAAGTTTTATCTAAAAAATTTCTAGAGGTCTCCACATATGTTAAACTAAAACAAATATTATTTTATTGTTATTTGTGTTACATTTAACCTTTTTTTTTTAATTAAAAAAATATATTTTTTGTGTGGCATCACACATGAATATGTACTTAATTGGTATTTTAAGTTACATATAATGTGTTTGGCATCAATTTTGAAATCAAGTGTTTAAAAATTTCCATTAAACCACAAAGCCAAACAAGCATGTGTAATTGTCACCCAAAAAAAAAAAAATGTGTAATTTTAGAATAAAAATAAAAGATTTAAAATAGAAGAATTGAAAAGAAACATAGATGGATGAAAGTTTAGAAAAGAAAAATATATAATGTAAATAATATTATCTTTTAGGCCTAGTTTGATAACTATCGATAGGATTTTTTTTTTTTTATTTTATTTTATTTTTTTTTAAATTAATTTATATATTTTTTTAAGTTTCAAAAGCTAACTTGAATATAGAAAATAGTTATAAAAAATAGAAAACAAAATAAAAAAAATCAAATAGTATTTATAAGTTTAATTTTCAATTTTCAAAAACATAAAACAAAGGTGGATAATCATTTCGTTTTTAGTTTTATGTTTTTAAAATTTAAGCTTATTTTCTACTAATTTTTTTTATTATGGATTACACTTTACTTAAAAACATTTGGACTCTTAATCAAATTAAAAAAAATAAAAGACTTTTTTTAGTTTTTAAAATTGACTCTTATTTTTTTTAATTTTTTAAAACATTAGTAGAAACTATATAACAAAATAAAGAAAGTTATAAATGGAAGTAATGTTTATAAGCTTAATTTTCAAAAACCACAAACTAAACACTAAATGAATTATCAAACGGGTATATTTAAATTCATATGAGAATGTTATTATTTTTATATATATATATAATATTATATATATATATAAAATATGTCCACATCAATTTTTAAAATTTTCAAAAATATTTCCTACCATCATAGCTCAAGTGACCCGATATTTGTGCATTTTCTTAAGGGTTATACGTTCTTGATTCCCTTCTACTTATTTATAATATAATATTGACTCAATTATAAAAAGAGTAAAACTTGCTTACAGCTCGGGCTACGAATATCTTTTGCAGCCCAACACGTGTCACGATTTGATTGGCTGCATATTTATATTATTTTTTAAATAAAAAAAAACCATTCACACCCGTTTACTAACTTTCCCTTTCTTCCTCGTCACATAAACAACTTCTCTTATTTTCTCTCTCTTTCCTTCATTTCTATCTTCCATGACCTTTGTTTTCAATTTCATCTCTTACTCTATCTCCCTTACTCTACAATAAGTATTTTTTTCGATATCTCTAGACAGTAAAAAAAATAAAAAATTGTTATCATTTTTTTTGTGGGGGATTTTTCTTAAAAAAAAATCCAATCTACCTTCCTTTACCAACTCAGATGAATCCAACTGTGAGATTTCTTCCTGTAAATTTCAAATAATCCCAATTGAAATTTTATGGCCTTGAAATTGGAGTGTAGAGAATTGAAGAGAGAGAGAAAAGTTGTTAACTTGGAATAAGAAAAGGAAAGTTTCTGACAATAAACGGCGTGAAATATTTTTTTATTATTTAAAAATGATTTGAATATTAGCCAATCAAATCATGAAAGGTGGCTGGGCTGCAAAAATACTTGTAGCCCAGGCAGCAAGCAAGTTTTACTCTTATAAAAAACACTCAAACTTTGCCATTTCTTTAAAAAATATTCCTATCCTTTTAGAATTTATAATATTACCTTTGATTTTTTTTTATATATGTTTCAAAAATACTTTTGAAGTGGAAAAACTATTAGAATATTGGACGAAAGGTGGATGCGTTTGAACGTCGTTCTTTCATATTCAATTCACGTTGTTCTAGAATCTCACTACGTCGATTTTTCGTCCAAAATTCTAACGAATTTTTATTCCAAAAATATTCTTGAAACGTTTATGAAAGGTCAAAGATAATATTGTATATTTTGGAAGAATAAAAATATTTTTGAAACAAATGAGTTGAATATATTTTTTATAATTTACCTTATAATATTAATATTGTATAAATAAAAAAAAAAACCATCATCATACATTTTTCATGATTTATTTATATTTGTGAATCAAGTTTTGTAAATGTGCATTTTTTTTTTTTTTTAAGCTGACCTTGAAACAAAGGTTCAGAAGTTTCTATGGTTTGGTTGATTGGTTGTCGGGAAAATTAAGGAAAAATACAAAACATGAGGAATCTTACTTTTTCTCACCAACCAAACATTTATTTATTTATTTATTTATTTATTTATTTTTTTTTTTACAACCAAACAATTCTTAAAGTTCAAAAAGATAGATACTCCAAAAATAGAAAATAGTAATGAAATATTGACTTTTGTAACAAAAATTAAATAATGTGAATTAAGTAATAAAAAAGAAGAAGAAAAATTGATGATTGCTTGATTAATTTTTCCAAAAAAAAAAAAAAAAACCATAATTTCTTTGAAGAAAAAAGAGGTTTTAAATCCTATTTTTGTTTGTAAGCTTTAGTACTTATTTTATTTTATTTTAGTTATAAATTAGTCTATCAATTTTCAAGGTTAATTCTTAAAATAAATTTGATTTGGACTTCATAGTTCATTATTTAGAGTTCTTTACGTATTCTAAAACTTGAAAATTTATGATTAATTTTTTTTTTTTTAAAGTTTGAGGATAAAAGTTATGAACACTAAAATACTTAAAAAAAAAAAATTAAATTATTTTATATTTTCATTAAATTATTGAAAATGTAAAGTTCAATTTTAAGTTCTAATGCACGGACTAAAATTGAACATTTAAAAACACGTGAACTAATATATAAATTTTCAAAGTATGAGATAGAAAATGATATGAAAAAAGAATTAGAATGATAGCCATTCAAAATTTATTTTTTATTTTATTTCTTTGTTCTTGATCCTTTATTGGCCTACCATACCATTTTTGGGGAAGACTTTTTCACCTCAAGGCCAGCTTGAAGAAACTCACTTTATTTAAATTATTTAAATTATTTAAATTTTCATCTAGAAATTTGAATAGAAGACCTTTGAAAAAATCTTCAAATGTCACAAGTGCTTTATAGGCCACTTTTGGGATTATAGCCGGTTCAAATTTTATTTAAATTTTTTTAAAAAAAAAGAAAAAAAAAACCCAATATCTTATATATTATAAGAAAAATTGCACCGGGTGTAAACTTAAAAGATAAAATAATTACAAATATAATACTATTTTTTGAAAAGATTTACAAATATGACAAATTTTACGAGTGATAGAATTTTATTAGTGATAGTTACCGGTATATCAATTACTATCAATGATAGTTACTGATATACTTCTATTTTTTTATTTTATAAAATTTTGTTGATAATTATCACTATAACACTTTATCAGTGATAGACATTTTATCAATGTCAACGATAACAATATATTAGTGATAGTCATTTTATCAATGACTATTAGCGATAACAGTTTATTAGTGATAGCCATTTTATCAATGACTATCAGCGATAACTGTCTATCCGTGACTATCACACTCATTTTTTTGCCATATTTTTGCAAAATGTTTTATATTTGGCTATATTTACCAATATTTTGGATCTGATTTCTATTTATGCAACCAACCGTCTATTATATGTTTAAAGTTTTATTTATTTATTTGTGTGTTATATTACAAGTCTATGAACTTTCAAGTTTGTGTCTGACAAACTATTGAACTTTAAACAATATTTAGTAGGTATCTGAACATTTCTATTTTGTATTTAATAGGACACTCAACTTTAAAAATGTCAAATAGGTTCAAGAACTTTCAATTTTGTGTCTAATAACTTCCTGGCTATATATATTTTTTAAAAAATCAACGAATCTATTATGCATACATCAACTTGAATTTTGTTTCTAATCAAATATTAAACTTTAAAATTTGTGTCTTATAGGTCGTAAATTTAAAAAAATGTGGAATAGGTCGATGACTTATAATTAGATACAAAATTGAAAGTTTAGAAACTATAATACACATAAAATCGAAAGATTGTGAACTTACTTTACTTTTGAAAGTTAAATGATGTATTTGATACAAAATTGAAAGTTCGAAGACTTATTAGCTCAAACTTAAATGTCGAGTGAAGTAATTTTTTTTTTTCTTTTCTTAATTTTGGGTTATTTTAAGATTGTGATATATTTAAAACTCAATAAATTTTCTTAGGTACTTAAGTAAACATTGGGTAATTTAATTTTTTTTTTGGGATGAATTATTAACAGGACACAAGTAGTGGGTTGGCCACCAGTACGATCATCAAGGAAGAATTTGGGAGCGCAGAGGAACGGCGGCGATGACGGCGGCGCGTCGTTTGTAAAAGTCAGCATGGACGGCGCGCCTTATTTACGGAAGGTGGACTTGAAGCTCTACGGCAGCTACAAAGATCTTTCTCACGCACTTGCCAAAATGTTTAGCTCTTTCACTATTGGTAATTTTTTGTTTTTCATTTTTTTTTAAAACCACTATTGGTAATTTTTTTTTTTTTTTTTTTTTTTTTTTTTTTAGTTAATTTATTGTCTAATTAGATTTTTTTTTGGAAAAATGGTAACCGATGTAAATTTAGAGTAAAATAATTAAAAATATAGCATTTTTTTTAAAAAAAATTGCAGATATGACAATTTCTATCACTCATAGAAGTTTATCGCTGATAATACTCTTTTTTATAGAATTTTGTCAGTGATAATAGTCTATCAGTTATAATAGTCTATCAATGATTGAAGTTTATCACTGATAGAAGTCTATGAGTGATAGTCATATATCAACGATAGAGTTTATCAGTGATAGCCACTGATTTTTCCCATGTTTGCAAAATGTTTAAAATTTTGCTAAATTTGTAATTATTTTGAGTCGTTTGTGCAACCGTTTTTTTTTTTTTTTTTTTTTTTGGATAATTAATAAGAAGAAAAAAAAATGAAGAGTGGAAGAGAGTCCCAATCAAGTCTTAGAAAAAGAAGTTCATAATTTTAAGTATTTTTATGAGAACTCAAGTTAAATTTTATGACTAATCTAGCTAGAAATTTTGGACTAAGATTCTTTTTATTATTTATTTTTATGGCCTTGGTAATTTATTGTCCCTTTCCCTTATACTATATATATATTTTTGTTACGATTTAGTCTCTATAACATTAGGAATGTAATGATCAAATTTTTTTTTTCTGTCAATTACGGGATGTGGGATCAAACCTTCGATCTTTGAGATAATAATTGATGTCTTTTTCACTAAGCTATGCTCGAATTGACATTGATGAACTGCTTTACATTTAGTCTGAATTCATACCTAATGAGGTTTTTATTGGAGTTTTAAACATTAAAGATATATTTATCATGTTTTCGAAAGTACAAAACTAAAACTACGTTTGTCAACATGAACATATAACTCGGCTGTAATTGACATTTATAACTTATTTCCTTAAGGTTCGAGATTCAAATTCTCCTATCTCACAATTGTAGTGGTACATGTGGTATCTTATTATTCACGTGTCTCATAAAAATGGAGGGATTTTAGATGAATTATTTGGTGTTTGGATGGCAGGAAAGTGCGAATCATCAGAAGGAATGAAGGATTTCATGAATGAGAGAAAATTGGGAGATCTCTTGAATGGCTCAGAATACGTACCCACTTATGAAGACAAAGATGGAGATTGGATGCTTGTTGGGGATGTGCCATGGGAGTAAGTTTTCTCTTTCGAGTTTAGATTCAAGGATGTTTGGCTCATGATTTTAATCAATTTTAGTTTATAAAATTTGAATTGTTATATGATTTATATGTTAGTTAGGGAAGAGATAGATCCATGATATATAAAGTCAGGAATTATCTCCATTGATTTGAGACATTTTTGGTGAAACAAAAAACAAAACACAAAAGCCAAGAAAGGTTTAAGTCCAAAGTGGACAATATCATACGAATGTGGAAATATGTGAAGGGTCCGTTGTCCTTATCAATTGGTATCCGAGCCATACGATCTAAACCTAGCTGTGTGTCAGAGAAATTCTCAGATTCCGAACAAAGAGAATTAACGGAAGCCGTATAGTCAACATTGTGGATGAATCCCCGAATCGTACAAATAGTGATTGTAATGACAAACAAGAAGTATAACTCTATCAAGTCAGGTAGATTGATAGAAAGATGAAGTAGCCCTATCAAGCTGGATCTTCCTAATAGGAAGATGAATTTTTTGTTCGAGAGGAAGGAGAAGGAGGTTGGAGGGTGCGATAGGCTTATCTCACAATGTGGTCCATTGGGAGTGAACGAATTTATTTAGGAGAGACGCAAGTGGTACTTTGTTTAAGAGAAATATTGTTTTTTTTTTTTTTTTGACAACATGTGGGGAGGGAGATTCGAATTGAAGATCTCTTGCTCATAGTTCATACATGACGATGCTGATTGAGTTATGCTTATGTTGGTTTGAAGGGAGAATTGTTAGATGCAAACAAAGTCCCACGTTGGTTAGGAAAAAGATAAATTCATGGTATATAATTGAAGACAATTATCTTCATTGATACCAGACATTTTGAGTGAAACAAAAAAATAAAGTGATGAGAGTTTGTCCAATAAAGTAGACAATATCTCATACCAATGTGGAGTGTCCATTGTCTTGTAAAAAACATTAGCTCGATATTTTTCAACTTCGAGTTATACGAGTCAAATACCTTCCAAGTGTGTGTTTATTTTTTTTTATTGGTGGGAATGCTTTTTAAAAGCTCACAAAATAATATTTTCTTTTTAATTTGACAGGATGTTTGTTGATTCATGTAAGCGTTTAAGGATCATGAAAGAGTCTGAAGCCATTGGACTAGGTAAGTCACCTTCCATTATTCAAAATTAGGGCAAACCATATCTCTCTCCTTTATGAATTTTATTAAACATTTTCTTACAAAATGAACTTTAGTGCGTGAAAAATTTGATAACCATTTAATTTTTAATTTTTTAAAATTAAGTATATAAACACTCCTTTTCACTCATAAGTTCCTTTCGGGAATTGGTCAGAAATAAATCTTGTTTCATTTATTTTGTTATTTACTTTTACGAGTGTTTTCAAAATTCAAGTTAAATTTTGAAAAGTAAAAAAAATATTTTTGTTTTTGAAATTCGACTAAGAATTTTAATATTTTCATAAGAAATATGAAAATCATCGTTAAGAAATGACGAGAAAACAAACACAATTTTTAAAAACAAAAAATTTAATGATTATCAAATGGGGTCTTAATTATTTAGGGTTTGTTTGATATCCAGTCTTGAAAATATATCTTAATGTGAAACAACTTAATTGGCATGATTCAAACTAACATAAATCAATTAAATGTATATAGACATTTTTAATGCCTTAAAATATCTTAAATATATATAACCAAGGATTTAAACGTCGATGTCGATGGAAATATCGAGGTCTCAATTTTGTAGAAATGTCGATAAAATGTCGATGTCGATGGATATTTCTGGAAGATTTAAAAAAAATGATTAAAATTAATAGATAAATATTTTACACTTTTAAATGAGTTAAAATACATTTATTATAATATTATATTCACGTTAGGTTATATTTTGTTATTTGTTTTTTAATATTTTATCGATTTTGTACGATATGATGGAAATGTCGATCCACCCTTTATGTTGACGTCGAACCTGTAGATATGTAGAAATGTCGATGAAAATATCGACATGTCGACGAAAATTTAATACCATGTACATAACTATATAAATTTTATTGGAATCTCTTCTTGATTTTTTATCATTTAATTATGAACAGCACCAAGAGCAATGGAGAAGCGCAAGAACAGAAGCTGAGCTGGTCTGCCTTTATAAACAATTGATTGATATATATATATATATATAATATGTACCAATTTTCATTTTTATTTTCTAATTAATATATATTAAGAACAGTTGAGGTTGAATTTGTAAGGACATATAAATATAGCATTAATTAGCATAGGGTGGGTTTATTATGTCTAATTTTTATTTTAACTTCATCTTTTCATCTCTCTTGTATTATTGTATCCTCATTTTTGTTTACTTTTAAATTTAAATTTCCCCTAAATGTGTAAAGAATTATATATAAGTCAAAATCGGCATGTTTGAGACAATTGTAACACAAATGTGAAGTATGTAGATTTGAATCTTTGAGTAAGGAGTATTTACAGCAGTTGAGATCTCTAATTCAATCTCTAACTTCTCTTCTCTATTTGAAAAATGTTAGCAACAACTTAATTCTACATATTTTGTCCACTTTAAGTCTAAACTCTCATAACTTTGCAAGACCTCATATTAATGAAGAATGTTGTCCATTCTTATATATCTATGATTTTCTCCTCTTCTAACTAACGTGAGACTTTGGTCGCACTCCCAACAAAAAAAAAAAAACATTGAGAAAATAAGTGAGTATCTAGTGCCCATTAAATCTCATCATCTCAGCTTGGGACTTGGTTAATGGTCATGACTACTTCATTAAACATGGTATAAACTGTTTCAAATTTTTTAAAAATTATTCATCAATTTACACATAGTTTCAATTAGTTAAGACATATATTTCTTCAACTTGACTTGTTGTTGAACTCAAAAAAATTATATAAAAAAAATCCTAAGAATTTTTGCATAGAAACAGGTGCATATTACCAAAACCAAGTATAGATATTAAAAAAAAAAAAAAACCCTTTGCCTTAGCCATCTCTAAGGGGCCGTTTGGCCCACGGAGTTGGGAGGAATGGAGTTGTGGGGGAGTAAACTTACTCCCCGTTTGGCCCAAAGAGTTGTTTAACTCGGACAAAAAATATCAACTCCCCAGACTTCTACAGTAATTACTATTCAACTCTCCTTCATTTTCCTCTCTTTCTCTCTCTTCCTTTTACAATATTTTTAATTATTTTAAAAAAAACATAATTTAAACAAAAGGTGTACAATGACTAAAAATGCAATTCAAACTATTTTTTATTTTAAATATAAATTAAGTTGTTGAATTAAAATTGGTACTTAAACAAAATTTAAAATGTAGTATTCAAGAAGAAATAAAAATATAGCTTATTTGGATTCACTTAGATTAATGGATTAAAATCTTTTAAAATCACATGTAATAGTTAATTGACTATTGTACGACTATTTGTTTTATTTCAAAACGATCCAAATAAAATGAATAATTAATGTGAGTGATATTGAAAAAAGAAGGTGAAATATGGTAGTCAAAGTTATTTTGGTTATCTTCGAATAAATTTGGAAAGGATACATAAAATAAAAAACACAAAAATCGTATTCTTAAAATTTATTGGAAGAAGTTCTTGATAATATAAATATGAAAAATTATAGAAAATAGGTTCTAGGTCTAGTGCATACGAAATTACGAGTTTAAGTGGGTGGAAGCGAGGAAGAACGTGTTTGACACATAGATATATTTATGTGTTGTTTTTTTTTTCTTTAGAGAAATTTGTAAAATATACTTACACTAAAAAACGAAAAAAAAAATCTCACTTTTAAAATTCATAAAATTAAAAAAATTAAAGATTGAGTCTTTAAAAAATAATAATAAATATATATTATTGATAATCAAGGTGAGAGAGATTAAAAAATTAATGTGAGGTATTGTAAATTATTTTTTGTTATCTCCAAAGAAATTTGGAAAGTAGGATAAAATAAAAAAAAAAATTGCATTGTTATAATTTATTAGGAAAAGTCCTTAATAAGGAAAATTAGAAAGTTCGTAGAAAAAAAAAATTGTGTCGAAAAAACTAGTAAAATAAACTCAGATTTCAGAACTTGAACTTCAACAACTCCCTATTGTTTAACACGGAGTTGGGAGGAGAAGTTAACTCCCCGTTTGGCCCACGGACTTGTTGAACTCGGATAAAAAATATCAACTCCCCAGACTTTTACAGTAATTACTATTGAACTCCCTAGACTTCTACAGTAATTATTATATTCAAGTTTGTCCCATTTTTCAAGGCAACACATTTTTCTCTCTTCCTCTCTCTCCCTCCCACAATATTTTTAATTATTTAAAAAAAAACGTAATTTAAACGAAATGTGTAAAATGACTAAAAATGCAATTCAATCCATTTTTATTATCTTAAATATAAATTAGGTTGTTCAATCAAAATTGGTACTTAAACCAAATTCAAAATGTAGTATTTCTTACCATGGAGATAAATAAAAACATAAGCTTATTTGGACCGTTTAAATTATTAGTTTAAAATCTTTCAAATTCACATGTAATATTTAACACAATATTGTACGAATTTCTTTTATTTCACAACTATCTAAATAAAATGAATAATTAATGTGAGTGATATTGAAAAAATAATGTGAAGTATTGTGGTCAAAATTATTTTTGTTATATTAAAAAAAAATTGTGAAGGATACATAAAATAAAAAACAAAAATCGCATTATTAAAATTTATTGAAAGAAGTCTTTAACAATGAAAATATGGAAAATTATAGAAAAAAATTGTTAAAAAAAAATAGCTAAAATAAACCATCATTGTTGAGATACTGATTTACGGAGTGGATTCAGATGGGAGACGGAGAAAGATGCGTTTGACACATGAATAGTAGACAATCTTATAATTCATAAAATTAAAGATGAGTCCTCACAAAATATATCTATATCTATATATAATCAATGTGAAAAAATAATGTCAAATATTGTGCTCAAAATTATTTTTGTTGTAAATTTGTCAATGATAGATAAAATAAAAATAAAATATTTCATTTTTAGAATTTATTGGGATTGGAAGAAGTCCTTAATAAGAAAATTTTGAAAGTTTGTAGAAAAAAATTGTGCAGAAGAAAACAGCTAAAATAAACTCAGACTTCACAATTCCAGACTAAACAACTTCTTGCTCCAAACACACCACAAACTTCAGAACTCCAGACTAAACAACTCCCTGCCCCAAATAGACATAACTCAGAACTTACCAGATAAAACAACTCCAACTCCTTGGGCCAAACGCCCCCTAAGATGCCATAAGGCGGGTACTCTCATAAGTCTCACATTTTGTCCCATCCTTCTTATTTATATAGGTTTTCTATATGGGGTGATAGATTTCTTAGGCTCTCTTCCATAATTATTTGTTTTTTTTTAAAAAAATTAAATTCATTAACGATATTATATCACCTATAAATTTCTTTGATTTGGTTAATTACATATATCTACTTCTTAAGGATGTTTTCAAAATTCAAGTCAAATTTGAAAAAAAAAAATCAAATATTTCTTTTAAAAAAGGTAAAAACTATGATAAATAAATTGAGAGAAACAAATATAAAGTTCAAAAATAGAAAATTATATCACATTGATAGAGAGAGGTTTTAATTGCTAAATTAAATCAACACTTATTGATTGTTGTTTTGTTTACTTCAACTTGGAGATGGAGAATTCAAACCTCAAACTTCACGATCGAGGGCATATCTTTATATCAATTGAGCTATAGTCAGTTGGACAACACTTATTGATTGTTGAGACACTTAAAGAAGATCGAACGAGCTCATGTGTGAAGATCTATACATCATTATTATTACTCCGTAGATTATTCCAATTAGTATCTCTAATATGTTAGATGAATGGTTGTAGCCACAAATTTTAACTATAATATGTAGAAGGGTAAAACGAGATAACCAAAAACTCTATAAATAAATTTTGATGCAAATTTTAAATTTAATTTGATACAAAATTCAATAGAATAGACTATGATACACATCAATCAAGGAAAGAGATCCAACAATTTTCTAGGTAAACATATATAATGCATCCTTAGGAGAAGATAAATCCATAGTTTGGATAAGGATAAATGTTTTTTTTTTTTTTTTTTTTTTAGTACATTGGGTGTGGGAGGATTCGAACCACAGATCTCGTGGTCGTCAACACATACACATGTCAGCTGAGACATGATCGCTTTGACGATAAATGATTTAATTAGCTTTCAAGTATTGTCAATTTTATCGTTGGAGACTAATATAAAAGTTGTCAAAGTATATATAGTTCATGAATAATTGATATGTATTCGTTGCTTTGAGGTTAAATGTTCAAAATTTTCATACCCCACATTTGTTATAAAAAAAACATATATATAAAATATAATATTAGAGATGTTGGAATGCCTTGAATATGTGATGACCCTCTATCAAACATATATAAAATATAATTGATATCTATTTTGATTTGAATTTTACTTATTTGTTTTAGGGTTTGACCCATTTTGTATTAGGTCATTAGAAGGGTGCCATATATAAATTTTCTAATGACTTCAACCGCCCATATCTGTTATTTTGTAATTCTCTCCCATTTGTAATAATATTGCTCCTAATGACTTCAACCGCCCATATCTGTTATTTTGTAATTCTCTCCCATTTGTAATAATATTGCTCTATTCTTTCTGCTCGTGGACCTAGTAAACCACGTAAATCTGTGTCGATCTTTATTTTACGCTTATTTTATTCTTTCTTCTCGTGGACGTAGTAAACTACGTAAATCTGTGTCTATCTTTATTTTACGTTTATTTTATTTTTTGTTATTTGATTAATGCCATATATTTTACCGAACTTACATATTTTAATAACAACTGAAATAAAGATTGAAAATACTAAATATAAAATAGGAAAATTTATAACACAAATACCATGGGTTGAAGAAGAAGAATACCAAGGGCCAAGACTATAAATTTTGTGGTCCAAGTAGAAATTCCCATTCATAATTAGAAGTCAAGTCAATGTTCACTTCATTTGAACAAATGGTGGATTGAATATTCAAACATTAAAACTATTTCTATTAGTTCCATATCTTTTTTAGCCAACATAAAATACTAAATTAACATTCCTTGTAATGTCAATTTTCCAATTATATTAATGATGTTATAATATTTTAATAGTTGTATAAATTCTAATAAGTGAACTTAAAAAAAAAATAATTCTTTATGTAAACAAGACTAAAATTAGGAATCATAAAAAATAGCATATAAAAGATTTTAGTACATTGAATTTGTATCTAATGGATTAATTTGGATCATGTTGGTGTATAATAGGTTCTTGAACTTTAAAAATATCTAAACCCTTAAATTTTAATTTTAGATCTAATAAGTTTAGAACTTATTTATATTGTTAGAATGCCCTGAATCTATTTTGGACATTTAATATTATGTATTTATATTGAGTCATAGGTTTGTTTGAGATTGCGGTAGGAGCGTGTAAAATCATTTTTAACAAAATCGTTACTGCTTTTGCTGTTTGGCAAAACAATTTTCTTTTTTAAATTTATATAAAATCACTTTCTAAATCTTTTGATTTTGAGAATTTATAGTTTTAGTTTTAGCTTCGATTAATTTGACACATTTTTTATTAAAATATTTTTCTGACCACTTATATCCTTCCACATCTTTTTTTTTTTTTTTCCATGCAACCAACTTCTCCTCTCAATCCCGCCGTGTAGGACACTATTAAATTGATTATTTTTATTATTATTATTTTTTTACTCTCTTTCTACATACATTTGGATGGATTTTTGTTATTTAAAAAAAAACAGAAAAAAGAATCGTCACTCAAAATTTGTTTTAGATATTATTTGATGTAACAATTATTTTCCTAACCTTTTATCATATAAATCTAAAAAAATATCAAAATATTATTAATAATTTAAACTATAAAAATTATAAATAATTAACTTATGATCATTCATAGAATATTAACCTATAAATAATTTTTCTCCAAAAAAAAAACATATAAATAACTAAAATAACATATCTATTTTGGTCTTTACCGTCAAGTCACAACAATTTTGTTTGAACTTATCAAACATGTGCTTCTTTTATGTTTAAAATTGAAATTTACCAAACACTAATCAACTTCGTATGACAACTGATTTTTCTAAAAGCAGCTGACAACAATTATTTTAAAAGCTACCGCAACCCCAAACTGAGCCTTAATCCATTATGTATTAGGTCATTAGGAGAGTGTCATATATATATATATATATATATATATATATATATATATATATATATATATATATATATATATTCTAATGACTTCTACCATAATTTAAAATTTGTAATATTTCATAAATTCGTAATATCACTTCTCTCTCCTTTCTATTCGTAGGGGTAGCTAACACAATGTTAGTGAACTATGTAATTATCTGTGTCGATTATCGCATTTTTCTTTGTTGTTTGAATTTTGTCATAACAAATATTTTATTTAGCCAACAAGAGCATAGCTCAATGGCATAGTGTATTGCCTAGTGATCATGAGGTCTTAGGTTCAATCCCCCACCCTAACACGTTGTCAAAAAAATAAATATATATTTTATTTTAAAAAAAAATCATATTTCTTTTTAAGATTTAAAAATCTATTAAAACATGACATTAAAATTTGTGTATAAAAGGTAGGCCTTCGAATTTTCAATTTTATAATTTATTAGATTCATTTATTTTAAAATATTAAACACAAACTCGAAGAATTACTCAACACTTATATATTAAAAGTAAATTTTCTTTTCAACAATACAATTCTAATTTTTTTTACTTCAAAAAAGAAAAAAAATCCTTTTGATTTTCAAGTAAATTTTCTTTTCAACAATACAATTCTAATTTTTTTTACTTCAAAAAAGAAAAAAAATCCTTTTGATTTTCAGAAATATCAAATTAAAATAATAATAATAAAAAATACGCGTAGGATGTTGAGTGCTGCCATTGCCAACGTCAATCATGGAGATTATAGCTCAAATTGCAATCTTGACCATCTTATAAATGGTTAAGAGACCACAAATTGAATAACAAGTCAAATTTTCCTAAACTCTATGGGCTTGTTTGGTAGCGTTCCCGTTTCCTGTTTCTCATTTTTTAAGAAACGGACTTGTTTGATAATTATTTCCGTTTCTTGTTTCTAAATTTTGGGAAACGTTTCTAAAAAAAAAGGCAAAATTTGAGAAACTTCAAAAAGGTGTTTCTCCCAGTTCCGTTTCTCTTTATATTAATTTGTTCCCAAAATGATGATAAATTAATGTTGGTTCATTGGCAAGAGAAGCACCCAAATAAATTCCTCACCTATGAGGTCCTCGCTTCAAATTCTCATTATAACACTTTTTTTTTTCTTTCTTAATTATGCAATGTTTTTTTTTTTATATATTATTTTAATTTTAAATTTTGCTATTTTTTTTTAGGATACATTACTAATTACTTTTTATTTTATTTAAATACATAAAAATATTTATTATATTTATTTATTAAATTTGTTATATCTTTTTTTTAAATACATTAAAATATTTATTTATTAATTGTAAAAAAAAAAATTATTATTATTTTTTATGTTTTTTTAATAAGTATCCATTCACATCGATATTTTCATATTTTCATCGAGCACGACACTTTAAACTTTGCAAATTAGCATTTCAATATTTTTAAATCAGTTTAAATTTCCCACTATTAAATATTAGATTCACAAATAGTGATATTTTAGTTATATAAGATAAATTTATCTATAATATAATTGAAATGTTGATTCACCTCTCATGTCGATATTGAGCTCATTGACACGTAGAAATGTCTACACGTCAACGAAAATTTAAAACATGACCCATAACAAACAATGACGAATGACAACGACTTCGAGATTTTAGAGCAAGGAAGGCATCATCCTCGAGGTAGGGAAAAATGTTTAACTATCGAAATTTTTTCACTGCAAAATGTTATTGAACGTTGTTTTGGCGTGTTGGAGACTCGCTTCCCTATTCTTAAATAAACGTCTCCTTATCAACACACAAAAACATATACCAAATCAAATCAAATTGCAATTTATTTTTTTTATTTATTTTTTAATGCATGTTATATCTTTTTTATATTATGTATACTAAATTTTATTTAAACTATAAAAAATAAAAAATAAAACATAAAGAGAAAAAAGAAAAAAGAAACAATTAACAAAAAAAAAAAATTATCAAACATGACGATATTTCTATTTTTTTTTTTTTCAAGAAACAAGAAACAAGAAACGTTATCAAACAAGTATGTGTTTCTGTTTCTTTTTTTTCAAGAAACAAGAAACAAGAAACAAGAGTAGTTATCAAACATGTTTCTGTTTCTGGTTCTAAAAAAACAGGGAACAAGAAACAGGGAACGAGAAACGGGAAACAGGGAACAAGAAACAGGAACGTTACCAAGCGGGCCCTATAATGACCGTTTCTTTTAATATTTTTTTTTTTGTCCCTAGCACCCACCATTTTTTTCCACTTTATATTACTCTTAAAAAAAATAATAATAAAAAATATGTCAAACAGGAGTATAACTCAACTAGACGACCAAGAAGTCTGTGATTCAAATCCCAATGTAAAAAAAAAAAAGTTTGAATATATAAGTTCGGCTTTCAAGAAGTCTGTGATTCAAATCCCAATGTAAAAAAAAAAAAAGTTTGAATATATGAGTTCGACTTTGGTTTTTATTTTTTCAAAATTTTGTTATACAATAATCTAAATCCATAGTATTAGGTATCCAAATTACAATTCAGATAAATAGTTTTTTTTTTCAAAGTACTTTAATTTTGAGAAAACTATTTAATTATTTTTTTAGTACCAATATCTTTTATCTTCATTATTTATTTATTTATTTTTTTTTATTTATTTATTTTTTTTTTTTTTTTGATATTGGTGAGTATTGGTACATTAATTTTAAGAAGTTATATTTTAACATGCGAATATGCTTAAAAATTCAAAATTATAAAGTTAAAAATGTAAACTTTTAAAATAAAAGGAGTATATATTTCTTATTTATTATTTTTTTTTTACAATATATGTGAGAGATTGAATTCTATGCTTTGACTTAATTTACCCTTACTAATAATACCCATATAATGGAAAAAATAATAATTGTTTTTTTGTGGAAATTAAATAACAATCTTATCCCAAAGTGAAGTGTCAAATCTTAGGCCTTAGTGGTGGAGTAAAAAATGTGGATCCTTGAAATTACATAATGTAGTGAAAGATAGACTTGAAGAACTATGATTCTTAGCCAAAAGTTTAAATATTCCAAAAAGTACAACCTGAAATTAATAACATTGTTTAGCCAAAGGTAATAAAAACTAAAATTTAACCAGCCAAATCTTGAAACTTTTTTATCCAAACATTTAAATCAACAGTTACGATAAATCGAACAACAAAGAAAAAATAAGTGCAAAAAAAATTAACACAGACTGACGTGATTCACTAACGTCGTGTTAGCTACGTCCACGGACAGAAGGGAGAGAACAATATTATTACGAAATATGAGAGAATTACAAAATGATAGATAGGAGGAGACTGAATTTATTAGAAGATTTATATATGACACCCTTCTAATGACCTAATACAAAATGGGCTAAAGTAAAAAATGAATAAGTAAAATCCAGCGAGACCCCGTACCAAACCAGTCGTAGAGGTCATAACAGATTCAAGGCATTTCAATTTCAACTTTCGTTATTTTAGAACAAATGCTGAATAAAGTAACATTATTATCTTATCCCTTAATAGTTATGTCTACATCAACACATGAATGATCAAAGTTGAATTCAACTATTCATGAGGAGAAAATTCCAAGGGCGGCTAATAATATATGGATTAATAGATGCCACTTCTATTAGGCAATCTTGAGGCAATCTTGTTATGGTAAGAGAGAGAAAAAAAAAAGAAAAGAAAAGAAAGTTGAGTTCAAAAGTGTATGCACTCATATTTCCATATAAATTAAAGCACTCTTCCAATGAAACTACAAACATCTATAGTGAGAGAGAGTTATAGAAAGAAATTAAGAAAGAATAATGAAGAGAGGAAGTTTGATGATGATGTTGGTGTTGGCTTTAGGGCTTCTTAGCTTGGCAAATGCTCAAAGTGCCACAAATGTGAGGGCTACTTATCATTTGTATAACCCACAAGACATCAATTGGGATTACCTTAGGGCAAGTGTTTTTTGTGCAACATGGGATGCCAACAAGCCCTTAGAGTGGCGCCGCCGCTACGGCTGGACGGCCTTCTGCGGCCCCGTTGGCCCTCGTGGTCAAGCTTCTTGTGGACGTTGCTTGAGAGTAAGTGAATCTTTAACTACATGTTTGTAGTACTTTCATTTATAGAAAATCATCATATTTTAGAATAACATAAAAGTACTTTTTGAAAAAAAAAATACAAACCATTAATTGTGTGTTCTTTTAATAATAAAATAAATGAAAATATACATATGATCAATGAGATCAACGATATGTATAGGAGTGAGAAGATTGAAATATTTGACTTCTTAACCGAAGATATATAACATATTAACCAGTTGAACATAGTTTAAGTTCATCGTTAACTTCAAATAATAGCTATGCAATTGAAGCTAAGAAAATTCTGAAAATGTGTGTGCAGGTGACTAACACTGAAACAAGAGCTTCAGAAATAGTAAGAATTGTTGATCAATGCGCCAATGGAGGGTTGGATTTGGATGTGAATGTGTTCAGGAGAATTGACACCAATGGAAATGGAAACTTCAGAGGCCATCTTATTGTCAACTATGAATTTGTCAATTGTTGAGATTTTCTTTCAAATCATTCTTCCTATAGAAGAAGAATGAAGTAAAGAAAATCATGTCTGTTTCTAATGAATAAACTATCAATAAAGTATGAATTAAAGGTTTGATCTTAATCTTATGAGTTCGGTTGAGGAGGAAAAAAAAATGACGTGAATCACTCTTCTACCACTTAGAATAGAAGTTGAAAAGAAAATTAGATACCAAAGAAAATTAGATTCATTTGGAAGTTTTCGCCAACCATAATCTAGTTATTATGTTGTTGGTGCAAGATTTCGGACTTCTCTTTTTGTTCATGCACTCCATCGTGGGAAAACCCGAGGGGACGTCTAGACGCTGAAAATAGCGTCTAGACGCCCAAAGCGAAAATAAAATGTAAAATGTGCAGCTGCCAGGTTTCAAACTCGGGCCAACGAGCGTGCTTCAAATACCAAGTCAACAATTCACCAACTCAGCCAATTCATGATTATGCTATTTATTCTCACCGAGTTTTATTAATCCATTATCGTAGCCTGATATTCAGCCCACTCCGCACCTCTATGAAGCCTCATGTGCGTGCCACACTAGATTACAACCCACAGACTTGCCATATTTGCTTTATACACGATTTTTGCCCTATTTTATATTATAAATACATCTTTTTGAAGGATGTTTGGGGAGCCAATTTGGAGAGTTATTCCCAATTTCGAAAATACATAATTTTAAGAGTTAGAGGAGATTTTTGGGAGCAAAAAGAAGACAATTACATGCTCGGGATCGTGGCGATTACAGCGGGAACGTGGAATCGACACTAGTTTTATTTCTTCTTCCCTTTTAATTTGTAGTTTCGTTATGAGTTTAATTTTGAGTTTAGATTTTATAATATTGAATATGTTTGGCTAAACTCATTTATCTTGGGGATTGATGTAGTCTTTTAGTTTTGATGTTTTAATTAATTGAATGCTTAGATTGATTGTTTATTACTCATTCATGCTTTTACTTTCTTAATGCTTATAATCTTTTGGCCAAGGGTTGTATGTCGTCATGGTTTAAATTATGCTTGGAAGAGAATGATTTAGACTAGATCTTAATTGCATGACTAAGAATAGTTCTAACATGGGAATGATTAGGCTATCTTAGAAGTTGTTTTAAAGAAGAGTTCTTAATGCCTTGCATGTCTTTAAAAACTAGATTGGAAAATTAGTTTTATTACATTGCATGAGACCAATTGCGCTCGGAAGAGACAATTGTTATTTGTGTCCTTCTAGACTTATGGAAATTTGCATGAATAATCTAGGTATTTGATTGATTGAAGCATCAATCTAATTGGCGAAATCAACTCCCTAAGATATCTCTCTCCTTGTTGTTCTCCATCTTTTATTTTATGTTTTTATTTTGTTTTAATCCTATCTTTTATCGCTTTCTTTCTCTAAATAAAATTGGGTGACTGTATTCGCGGTACTTAAGTGAACTAGAAAACCAATCCTGAGGACGATACTCGTATTTACATACATTTTATTACTTGACCCGTACACTTGCGGTTTTGCACTGCATTAAAAGTGCGCAACAGGTTCCTGCACAACGGGAGAATGTAAACTTACACCAGTGTGGAGCTAGGCCCACGAGACTCCGATACTTAAGTCAGTTTGTGCACTAGACATAAGTAGGAGTGGTAATGTGTAGAGTTTGCGTAGGGATACACCTCTGTTACGTTAACTCTTACCCTCCATAAAGGAAGGGACATTTATAAACGACATGAAGAAAATGTTCCCTGTCGATTTTATCGGTCCGCCACCATGATGACCCTTGAACTGGGATGGGGAGGTACGAGCCGACCGACGGTCTGTTCGTACTCCTCATTATAATGGCAGCCGTCGTCCCCCAATTCTTGAGAGAGTTGGGGGCGTTGTTGTACCGCCGTCCTAGTGAGTCAGAGATGTCTTCTCAGCCATCCTTCACTCCGATCGAGAGGCAGCCTGTCAACAGCGGATTCCTGGGTGAGCCAATTTGCCGGACCCTCGGAGTCCTAAGGTCAGGGTCGGCCCCAGGTTGCTGACGCGTCATGTGCTGGTGTCGTGATCTCGACTTTCTGAAAAAGTGGGTCGTGACGTCAGCGGCTGACCTAGACTGAGGTAACCCATAACATATTCCATTGCTGAAATTTATCTAACTAAAAATTTCGAATTGATTTAATAATATTATTGAAGCGTTAAAACTACCTTAATAACGTTTTTTAATAAGTTCTTATCCATCTAGATAATATATATTTTTTAAGCATTTTTTTTAATCTTTCATTCTTTTTCATGCATGATTTATTCTTTCATCTAATTTTTAATTCAAAATTACATTACACATAAAATAGAGGGATTTTTGTTGGCGCAAGATTCTGGACTTTTCTGTTCCTCATATGTTCCGCCACGGGTTGTCGTCGCCGGTGTCGAGAAGTACCTACACAGGGAAGATGATAAACTTGCACCGGTGTAGGGCTAGGCCCACGACACTCTGATGCTTAAGTCAGGTAGAGTACTGAGCGTAAGTAGGAGCGGTAGAGTGAGAACTCGTCATAGTTTGTATTGCGTTATATGGCCTACCTTAGACATATCGGTGAGGATATGTTTTATAAGTGAGAGAGCGTGGGTCAATCGGGTTGACCCGTCCCTTCCTCATCATGAGGATCTGGGATCTCGACGAGGAGGTGTGGACCAATCAGTGTCAGTCTGTACCTATTCCTATGATGAGGATCTTCGATCCCCCGATCCTAGGCAGATTGAGAGGAGTTGTTGTATTGTTGCCTTGTTAGGTAAGGCAGGAGTATCCCATTGATTCACTCGTCATCCCGACGTGGGAGTGCTGATGGCATGGCAACAACCGGTATGGGAATGACCTGAGGTCATCTGCCATGGGCAACCGATAGGTCGGTCGTTTGCCTCACGGACGTCTGATGATGCCCTCGGGGTCTCGGACCTATGACATCATCGTCCATCATCGTCATGACGTCAGGCGCTTACCTCATGCTGTGGTAGTCCGTAACAACTTTTATAGCTAAATTTCCAGTAGTAAAACAAATTAAGACAGTGTCTAAAATCTAGTATCCAATTATTTGTCATATCATACGATCCAAAACCTAGTATCCAATTATTTGTCATATCATACAATCCGAATTAAGATTGATATATTGCTAATGGGCATATATATTATGTTAAATTGATGACAAAAATTAAATGGAACTATGATTCATAATAGAGAAACTTTATTAAAATTTGAAAAATTCAGAATCTTAGAAACTCAGGTAGGTTTGTAATTTGAAAACAAAATTTTTAAAACAAGTAATTCAATGAAAATAAAATTATTTTTGAATATGTGTTTGGTAGCAAATTTAGAAATTGAATCTCAGTTTAGTTAAGGCTTCCAAATATGTTTGAAAAGATTTGTATAAACCATAAAATAATTGTAGTTATTTATAATTAATTAATTTATGAACCTATTTTATGTTATAAATTTTGTATAATTAGTATTTTATAATATTATATAATTCATAATAAATTATATTATACCTATTTAAATTTAACCAAAAAAAAAATAGAATTTGTAATCTAAAATATTATATTTATTCAAATTTTTATAATTTTTTAAATATATTTTAACATTTTAAAATCTTAAATCCAAAATATATTTTAGCTTTTTTTCGAAGGTTTAAAAACCTTCGATTAAAGTAGCTTTTTTTAAAAGTTTGTGAATCCAAAAATTTTTTATAACCTTTCTATTTTTCTATCATTTTCGAAGGTTTTAAAAACTTCCGATAAAAAGTAGTATTTTTCGAGAATTTTTAATACCTTCATTAAATGTATATTTTGTTTCCAAGGTTTGTAATAAACTTCGAGAAAGAGTATATAATTTTCCAAAACACTCTTAACTATTCTGCCTTGTAACTATTTTCGAAACTATTTTGTCTTGTAACTATTTTTCGAAGATTTTTTAATATTTTCGATAAATGTGTATCTTTTTCGAAGGCTTTTTTATAATCTTTGCTAAAAATAGATATTTTTCGAAGTTCTTATAATACCTCCGATAAATGTATATTTTTTTCAAAGACTTTTAATAGCCTTCAATAAAGAGTACTTATTTTTCGAAGGTTTTTTAATACTTTCGATAAAGAGTAGATTTTTTTCGGAGAATTTTTTAACACCTATTTTTCGAAGGTTTTTTAATACTTTCGATAAATGTATATCTTTTTCGAAGATTTTTTATAACCTTGGCTAAAAAGTAAATATTTTTCGAAGGTATTTTTAATACCTCCGATAAATGTATATCTTTTTCAAAGGTTTTTAATAACCTTCGATAAAGAGTATATATTTTTTGAAGGCCTTCAAAATACCTCCGATAAATGATATCTTTTTCGAAGGTTTTTTATAACCTTTGATAAAAAATGGTCGAAATAGACCAACTTTGTTGTAGTGGGTGGAGTATAGGAATGTTAGGAATATACAATTATTATTTTTTTGTGAACTAAAAAAAAATGGAGAATTGAATGAAACCAAATTATATTTTGTTTTCTTTAAAAATTTTGATAAAAAAATATCAAGAAAAAAATTGTTATAAAAAAATGGTGGTAAACACAATACTTTCCCTTTCTGTCACTTAACGACGGTCGACGAAGAGATGATTTTTTTTCCTTCGGTTTATTCTTTACTACGCTAAGAAACCAAAAGGATCTGTAATGGCGAAGAGGTTTTCGGCGAAATTTCGGTACCGGAGAGTTTCGAGGAACCGTGTGAGAAGTACAGAAGTATATCCTACCAACATTTAAAGTATAGAAATTTATAGGTCAATAAACATTTTTTTTTGTGCAAAGGTACTTAATTAAATCATTAGACATTTTTTAAAGTTTATCTTTCTAATAGATTCAAGTTTTGAACTTCAAACTAAACTCATAATTTAACTGATTTTCTTCTATTTTATAAGACATCGAAATGAACTAATTTATACGGTACTAATTTTATTTGAACTTAGTCATAAACATTTGGTATACCTATTATTTTTATAACCAATAATTTTTTTGTAAGGTCAACATGTTAGGGGTGTGGATTCGAACTTCCAACTTTTTTGCGATAATTATTTTTTAATAATTATCTAACATTATTATTCGCCCCCTAACCTCTGGGTCCGCCCCTGCCTATGTTGTAAAGGAAAAACACATTTTATTCATTATAGCTTATCTTCGTTAATCTCCAATTGGAGAGTTTTTATATAATTCGCCTATAGGTGTTTGGAGTTTTACTCCATCATTTCATTCATCAATGAAATTGTTTCCCTCCTAAAAAAGAATTCAATATTGAAGCACTTGATCATTCGTTCAATTTCTCTTGTTTTCATATTTTGTTCTCTTTGTTTTTGTTACAAACTCTTCAGGGCGAGTTTCCAAGAAACAAATTTCCTTTCACTCCTTTTTTTACCAGTTTTTGGAGGTGTTTTATTGATCCATGCCTCCCAATGATAGATTGTATCTTTTTTGTGCTATTCAAATTTTGTGGTTAGTTTCAACTGAAAATAAACTAAAAAGAGAGTCATTATGATTTGAAAGATATTGGTTTTTAAGTTTGGTGACTATACTTGCAATTTTGTGATTATATTCTACTTTGAGAAATTTTGGTAGTTATGGGTTGAGACCCACAAAGTGATATTTTTTTTTTTTTTTTTTTTTTTTGCTTAAATTAGTCTCAAGAGAGAGAAATTTAAAAGTTTTTTTTTTTAGTTTAACTATTGGGATGGAGGATTTGAACATCTGATCTCATGGTCGAAGACACATATTTATGCAAATTGAGCTATGCTCGGTTTGACAGTGATTATTGAGATTGATTTGTCGATTTTTTATGGTCATATTATATTAAATTAATAAGATGATTATACATTACATTTTAAGCATGTATGGACAACTTGAGGGAAACAATCTCATGTTTAGTTCATAGTCTTGGAATGGATTAGTGGAGAATGCAATAGAATTAACCAGGATAACATGTAGGCAAGCAATTCATAGCTTCAAGTTATTTTTTACTTATTAAACTTCACCCATTTTCTTTTAGTGTATCTTTTATAATGAGATGATAATCTATTCTTGAAGTTCTTTACATGTACTTTTTCTTTTAGCTTATATAAGATCAATTACAAGATACTTTTTACTTAGTAGAGAGTATCATTTACCAATTTCTTTAATTTTTGTTCTTAATTAGAAACTCCTTGTTAATTTCATTGATCGGTTGAACAAAAACAGTAACATGGTATTGAAGTTTTCGGAACTTTATAAAGACATTTTTGTTCTTTTTTTTGTAGCTACAAAATTTGACTTGGAGAGTAGAAGTTATAACTAGTCTAATATTGTTCTCAAACCTCGTTTTTAGAGTCTCCGCTCAAATTAAATGGAACAAGTAATTGAAAATTCAAATTTTGAAATGGCCCAATTTGTCAAGTGGAGATGACAACTTACTTTAACTTCTTTTTTTTTTAACTCATGTTACTTCAATTTAATTTTGTATACTTAGAATGCCTTGAATATGTATATGAACTTTTTCCATTATGTATCTGTTTTGGACCTTGTTGAGTCCATTCTGTTTAGGTCATTAGAGGGGTTTCATATATAAACCTTCGGATCACTTTTGTTCCCCTTAATCTGTAATCTCTCCCAAAAGATAATACAATTGTTCTCTCCCTTTGCCTGTGTGAATGCAGCTAACACACATTATTAGTGAACCACATAAATTTGTGTGTTCTTTTTCACTTTTATTCTTTGTTTGTCAATATATATGTCGTCATAACATGTATTTTATATTTTATCGAGCTTATGTTGAAAAGCTTATGTTGAAAATGACTTGATTTATTTCTTGTTTGATAATTATTATTTACACCACTTCCTTTAAGAGCTGTGTTTATTTTAGTGGTAAACAAGCTTTTGCACTAACTTTGCTAGAAATAATTATATTATATTTTGAAGAATATAATTGAAATTATTTATGACACTAAATGTAAGTTGTAAAATTTGATAATTATAGCCATTAATAATTAATAATTGTAAGAAATAACTAGAAAAACCTACCATAACATTAAAAATCTATAGAACATATATAATAGAGAGAAAAAAATGCTACAAAAAATGCTATAGAAACAAACACCGCAACAAGTTCACTTCTTTAAAAATATGTTACCAAAGATCATAGGGTTTTTGCTAATGCTATGAAAAGATTTCATAGCATTTAAATTATGCAATCAAAAAATGACTTTTTATAATGTTTTTATAGCGTGAAAAAAATGTTATCAAAAGTCAGGGACTTTTAATAACATCGACGGCCACATCGTGCCTAAAAATGCTATGATAAGTTGTCTATAGAAAAATATTTACCTTAAATACTAAAAGGTTATTAATTATAACAAAATAAAATTTAAATTATTAATATTTCTATTTGATCACATTTTTTTTTTTGTAAAAAATATATTATTTTAATTTTTAATACATAATTAATATTGAAATTAATAAAATAATTTTTCAAAATGAATATAATTTTTTTAAAAAAAATTGATTTTTTAGTACGTATAAAAATGTCTTCAAACTAAGAATTAAATGTATTCATAATGATAAAAGTATAAGAATGTAAAAGGTTGGAATATATAGAGTTTGTAAAAAGTTTTGTCCATTTATTTTCTCCAAAAAAATCTAAAAATGTATGATTTTACCTTTAGTATAATCAATAATGTAATTTCAAAAGTTGAGGAAATTCAATGTGATACGTCTCTCCTAATTAATTGTGTTATTAAGATTAAAAAAAAAATCTCTTAATCTTATAGATCCTTCCATTCATCTTTTTTTTTTTTTTTTTTTTTTTTTTTAAGTACATTAGGGTGAAGTCATACATATGTCAACTGAGCTATGCTAGCTTTGGCTCCTTCCATTCATCTCTAACGTTCCGTTTGATAAGGCATTTAGTTTTTTATTTTTTTTATTTCTGTTTTTGGTTTCCTGTTTTTACAAAACAGAAAACACCAAACTTATTTGATGACTGGTTTTGGTTTTTGGTTTTTGAAAACAATCAAAGTTGAAAGTAGTTGGATAATTACTATTTGTTTTGTATTTTTTTTATAAAATAAAATTTCAATTTTCTAGAGTAATATTAATTTATTAGAATGTAAAAATTGCAAGATTTATCGAAATTTAATTATTCTACAATTATTTGAGGAAATTGAATTTTTAAGGTAATTTTTTTTTTCTCTAAAATAAAAAAAAAAAAAAAATTATTGTGATAGTTTAATATATTAGACAATCTTTAGTTGACACTTATCATCCCTAAAATTAGAAAAATAAAATATGTTGATTGAATAAAATGGTTAAATATATTGATGTAACATCACAATAATATTAGAGTATAATATATTAGAAAATAATTATTTGAATAAAATTATAATATACTATATTGATAATATTTTTATACTAAAAAAATACGAATAATATTAATCATAACTTGATTTTGAAAACTTTTGTTTTTTGTAATAAAAACTGAATTGGTTAGTGGATATTGAACTTAGGACCTCATGATCTAGGCGATATCATACCGTTGAGCTATGCTCTTGTTGACAATTCAACTGATATTTTTGATGCATCACACTTTGATTTTATTCAAATAAAACTTTATTTGTTTTTAAATTCTCTAAACATTGGTGGCTGGTACTATTTTAGAGTCTAAATATTTTTTTTAATAATTGTTTTAGCTATATAATATTTGTTTTTAAATTCTCTAAACATTGGTGGCTGGTACTATTTTAGAGTCTAAATATTTTTTTTAATAATTGTTTTAGCTATATAATTAATTTATAAATCAATTTTGGGCACAGATTTTAATTCATTAAATAGAAGCTTGAACTTTAAATAGAGTAAGTTTATACACACAATTAACTAAATTTCCATATATAAACATTTTCAAGATTTTTTTTTTTTTTTTCTTTTTTTTTTTTAAATACAACCTTAAACATGCAAACCTCTATTGGAAAGTTTTTGTTATTGTCTATTGCTCCTCTTATTGTCTTCCTGTTTTAAAAGAGATTTTATCCGACCTAGAAGGGTTGTTAGGAGAGATCGATGGGTGTTTATATTTTAAAATTTTTCTCATTACATTATTATTAAAATTATGTTGGCTTACTTTATGGTATGTCTTCTCTCTAGAGTTATTTTATTTCAAACTAATAAAATGACAATAAAACTAATGGAATGATCCTATGTGTTCATGCGAAACCGATTCTAGCTCCATTGACATAAAATTGTGCTAAAATATAGTAAGAATATTTATGTCAATTAAACTATACTCAGTTTCGCATAAAGACATGTTGTCATTTCATTAGTTTGAAATAAAATAACTCTGAGAGTAAAGACATACCCTAAAGTAAGCCAACATAATTTTAATAATAATGTAATGAGAAAAATCTTAAAATCTAAACGCTCATCGGTCTCCCCTAGCAACCCTTCTAGGTCGGATAAAATCTCTTTTAAAGCACAAAGACAATAAGAAAACTAATAGTGAATAACAAAAGCTTGTCAATAGAGATTTGAGGGACAAGCGAGTCTCTAGCACCGACCAAACTGAGAGCCACACAAATTGAGGAGGGCATTTGATACCAGCAGATTGAGGACAATCAATAAGAGTGACACTATCTTTATCAAAACACAAAGTGATTTCGAACAACTGGACATTTTGAGATTGAGCATTGGTGTTGCAATGGAGGCTGGGCTTATTTCCTATTATAGTCTCAATGGCGCCTTCGATGGCCTGATAATTGCGGAATTTGTTGGGAGTCAAGCCCCGCGGCTTTCAAGATGGCCAAGAGGTCATAGATGGGGTTTGTGCTAATGTTTAAAGTTGTTTGAAAATATTGAAATTGGTTGAAAGGGGGGTCTGAACATCTCCCGTGTTTTTTCCATTCGCCATTCCAAAACTGTTGGTTGCTTCCCTTTTCCAGATCCGGCCAATATGTGTTTAGTTGGGGTCTTAGTGCAACAACCTAAACAAAAACATTTTGAAACTACTGTCAAAACACACACAAAAATTGCTTTGCGATTTTTTATGCATATAGAATATATTTCGACTACTTGTATAAAAGAAAGAATGAAAAGATAAATATTGAAGAAGATAGAGACCTCATATGGATCAAATATTGTTTCGTGGACATTTAAGATAGGCATTGGAGTAATTGCTCGGCCACAAACCATGAATAGTGAACATAGTTGGGGTGGATAACGACATGTGACACCAACGCTGCTACATGTGGCCGACGGCCATTGTTGGACCATCTGAAAATAATCATATTGAGCTGTTACCGATAATATCAAACTGAATAGGGAGATCAAGAGTGCTTTAGCCATGTTGTGTTTTAGTTTCAGTTTGAGATTTTTGGGTTGATAGGAGGGCTGTAATCGAAGAGGTAGAGATAAACCTTGAGAGAGGGGGAAGAAAACACTGTGATCAAGATGAAGAAATCAAAGTAATTTCTTGTTGAAGGGTTGGTTGGAATGTTTGGGTTGGAGAGGTTAGCAAAGGTCGTATTTATAGTACAAAATCCATAGGCCACGTACAAGCAGATTCATTTGTATTATCATAAGTTCTTTAGTTTAAAAACTCCTTAGTTGGTTTGCTTGGGTGAAGCAGTAGTATTAAATTTCCGTGGACATGTCGATATTTTCATCGATATTTCTACATAACTATAAGTTCGACATCGAAATGAAAGATGAATCGACATTTTCATCCTACCTTACAAAATCAATGAAATATTAAAAAAAAAAAAAAAAACAAAATGTAACCTGATATTATAATAAATGTATTTTAACTCATTTAAAAATGTAAAATGTTTATTGTTCAAAACAAAAAAAAAAAAAAATGTAAATTGTTTATCTATTAATTTTAATCACTTTTTTTAAAGTATTTTTAAAAATCTTTCGGAATTGTCAATCGACATCGATATTTTCATTGATATTTCTACAAAATTGAGACGTCGATATCTTTAAACTCTGATTTGATATCATGTATCACAGTATTAATGGCTTAACACCACTAGCAACTGTAACATGTACTACCTTCAACAGCCCCCATCAATAGATATAAATAGACATAAATATTTCAGTGCATATATTTATAATTTAAGGTTAAACATATGCATTCCTATGAATATATATAAATTATAGTGATTTACTATAAACAAATATATAATTGAATGATATTAACACAATAACTTAATAATTAGTTGAACAATTTAATACAAATAATGAATTATAAAATAAAGATGTGTTTGGAACAAAGTAGGCTTAAGTGTTGTACTTTGTTTGAGGGGATGATTGTTAGAATACAAACAATATCCCACATTGGCTAGAAAATGAAAGATCATGAGTATATAAGGAGGACAATTATCTCCAATAGTATGAAGCATTTTCGGTGAAACCAAAAGTAAAGCGTTTAGGCCCAAAGTGGACAATATCATACGTAATTCGGATCTGATATTAGAGTTATGTCCCTGACTTAGCCATGTTTGTAAAAATTCACTTAGCCACGTTAGCCATGTTTGTAAAAATTCTCAACGACATTGTCATAATTTGAGTCATAGTGAATCCGTGGTTAAGCTTTGTGGGATGCTCAAGTGTAATTCGGATGGATGACTATTTAAGGGTCGTGGTTAGTGTAATTCGGATGGATGACTATTTGAGGGTCGTGGTTGAGCTTTTCGGGTTGCTCAAAGATCCTAACTATGGGGAGGTCGTGGTACTTTGTTCGAGGGAAGGATTGTTGGGAACAAGGAGAGGCCCGAGCTTTTCGGGTTGCTCAAAGATCCTAACTATGGGGAGGTCGTGGTACTTTGTTCGAGGGAAGGATTGTTGGGAACAAGGAGAGGCCCGAGCTTTTCGGGTTGCTCAAAGATCCTAACTATGGGGAGGTCGTGGTACTTTGTTCGAGGGAAGGATTGTTGGGAACAAGGAGAGGCCTTTTTGGGTGAAACCAAAAGCAAAGTCACGCCTAAACTGGACGATATCATATAAGATGAATTATGTGTACTAGGAATGAGATAACATAATGTTATGAAATAAACTAAAGATTTTTTTTTTTGTTGACAAAAGATGTGAGGTGAGATTTAAACTTTTGACTTCTTAGTCGAGTATACATCTTTTATGTCCGTTGAGTTATGATCATGTTTTTTTTTTGTAAAAGTATTTAATTAATGCAGAGATTGATAGTTAAGAGTACAACCTTACCTATGACTTTTTAGTCAAAGCACAACTTTATGTCCTTGACTAAAATATGATTTAGATAATTATAAGAAACAACAACTTATGATCATGTTAACAAAATAAACTAAAGCTATTAGATTGAATAATAAATTATATATGATTAATAATTTAGTTAAAAGAAATTAAGAAAATGAAACAAAATAATTGCAATAAATAGTGATAGAGAGAGAAAATATTTAAAAAGAAAAAGAAACTAGAAGAGAGAAATAATGATAAAAAAAAAAGTGAAAATAATATAATTTATCTTTTAGTTCCTTTCTTAAAATTTGATTATAAATAAAAATATTTAATTGATTGGTTGTTTTTTTTTTTTTTCTGAAAATAATTGAGTGGTTGTTGTACTGGTGGTACTAGTACAATTTTGAACTTCCCTCCTTAATTTCTTTTCTTCATGCACATTTATTATAAAATCTCGATACTATTGGAAAATTTGACAGTAAATCTCATATGCATTAAATAAAAAATCTTCTCATTTTTGTTAACTTTAGATTCTTTTATGATTTGTTGCATTTATATCATCTGTTTTTTTTCTTCTTTTTTTTAAATCTATTTTAATTAAAGTGGAGAATGAATCGATAACCTTCTGGTAAAAAATATAAGTTTATGTCAATTGAGCTATGTTTAATTACTAATATCATCTAAAATTAAATATGACATTTTTATATATACAACTTGAGTACAACATAATGATAAAGATATTAGATAATTTATACTCAGTTTGATAAGTATTTCAGTTTTTGATTTTTGATTTTTAGTTTTCTATCACATGTTTTTGGTTTCTGCGGTTAAAAAACAAAATACAATGTTCGGTAACTGTTTTTAGTTTTATAATTTTTAAAAAGAAAAATTAATAACATGTTTGATAATTGTTTTTTGTTTTTCTTTTTTAAATTAAATAACATTTTATTATTGTTAATATTGCTTCCAAATTGAATATCAAAATTGAAAAGAAGAATAAAAAAAAACAAACAAACAAACAAACCGAGCATAACTCAATTGTCTTAAGGTTGTGTCATTGACTAAAAGGTCATGAGTTCAATCAGAAACAAAAATTGTTACACAAATTTATTTGTAGGGATCCAACCGGAAACCCACGGGACAAAAAATTGATCTCCTACAATGAATGAACCAAAACAATTTTATAACCATGTTAATGTACCTCTCTCTCTCTCTATATATATATATATAAAACTTACGAATTTTTTTTAATTTAAAATAATAATTATTTTAAAAACTTAATTTCTCACAATTACTTACCAAAAATCCCTTGAGAATCATCTCTCAAGTGACTAACGGGTAATCACTAAAAGTAATTTTTTATTGTTTCAAAATGGCAAAATCAATATATCATTGTCAAACATCACAATTTTAAGATATAAGTGATTTTAGACATGAAAAAATGATTTTGGTCATTCAAAAATTACTTTGAAATATGCCCTCCAGCCATACACTTAAGGGCGTGTTTGACCCAACGAGTTGTTTGACAAGGAGTTGAGAGGAGCAGTTAACTCCCCGTATGGCCCACGGACTTGTTGAACTCATATAAAAAAATATCAACTCTCCAGACTTCTACAGTAATTACTAAAATATCAACTCCCCAGATTTCTACAGTAATTACTATTGAACTCCCCAGAGTCGGTCTCATTTCTCGAAGCAACACATTTCTCTCTCTCTTCCTCTCTCTCCCACAATATTTTTAATTATTTAATAAAACGTAATTTAAACGAAATGTGTAAAATGACTAAAAATGCAATTCAACCTATTTTTATTATTTTAAATATAAATTAGGTTGTTCAATCAAAATTGGTACTTAAACAAAATTCAAAATGTAGTATTCTTAGACTAGAGATAAATAAAAATATCAGCTTATTTGTACCCGTTTAAATTAATGGATTAAAATATTTCAAATTCACCTGTAATATTTAACACAATATTGTACGACTTTCTTTTATTTCAAAACTATCCAAATAAAATGAATAAATAATGTGAGTGATATTGAAACTATCTAAATAAAATGAATAAATAATGTGAGTGATATTGAAAAAAGAATGTGAAGTATTGTGGTCAAAATTATTTTTGTTATCTTTAAAAAAAAAATTGTGAAGGATACCTAAAATAAAATAAAAAAAATCGCATTCTTAAAATTGATTGAAAGAAGTTTTTAACAATGAAAATTTAGAAAATTATAGAAAAAAAATTGTAAAAAAAAAAATAGCTAAAATAAATCATCATTATTGAGATGCTGATTTACGGGTGGTGTGGATTCAGATGGAATGACAAGTTTAAGAGGGTGAAGGCGGAGAAATATGTGTTTCACACATAGATAAACTATATTTATTGGTAGACAATCTTATAATTCATAAAATTAAAGATGAGTCGTAACAGAAATATATATATATATAATATGTGAAAAAATAATGTGGAGTATTAATGTTCAAAATTATTTTTTTTTCTTAAAAAAAAATTGTTAAGAATAGTTAAAATAAAAATAAAATATTTCATTTTTAGAATTTATTAAAATTGGAAGAAATCCTTAATAATTGTTTTTTTTTAAAGTTTGTAGAAAAAAATTGTGTAGAAGAAAACAACTAAAATAAACTCAGACTTCATAACTCCATATTCAACAATTCTTTGTCCAAAACACATCATAGACTTCAGAACTCCAGACTAAACAATTCTCTGCCCCAAACATACCTACTAAACAACTCCACCTCTCCCAACTGCTTCGGCCAAACACCTCCTAAATATGTTCCTAGTTATTCATACTCATGGAAGTGATCTTCTCCCTTTCCAACCTCTAACCCTCCAATTAATGACACCTCTTACATCCAACCCCTTCCATAAAATAGGTCATCTATCTCATCTTAATGATGAAGGAAAAGATACATGCCCAACTATTACTTAATTATTGAAGCTGATGGTTGATGTTTAAGCTAGCTTATAGGAAGTGTCCTATGTCAAATAATAGTGTACTTTTATAAGCGCTTTTTCAATAGTGTGAGATACATTTACAAATTAGTTTTTTTTTTTTTTTTTTTTTTTCCTCTTCTTCTATTACAATAAATATAGAGTGAGAATTTTAAGCATGAGAAGTAAATATCTTAGGATGTGTTTGGAATCACTTTTCCAACGTGTAAAAAAAAAAATCATTTTAACGAAATTTGTAGTGTTTGACAACTACTCCAAATGACCTTTCAAAAAAATGAATTTAAAAAATAAGTCATTTTGAGTGTGCTAGAACAAATCTTAGAAAAATAGATTTTGAGTGTTTAATTGAGAATTCCTCTCAAATTTTCATCATATATCCTCCAAATTCTCTCCAATCTCATTTTCACCATGGTCGCTGCTGGCAACCACTACTGCCCTCACTCGACTGCCGACCACTTCGCAGACCACCCGCGGTAGTCAGTCGGTCGACCATAGTATTTTAAATATAAATTCAAACCTAATTAGCATGTGAGTGTAGAGAAAATCAAACAATATAGGGTATTAAAAACAGTTTTTGAAAAAATGTAGTCAAACACACTGATTGTTTTAATTCTAAACACTTTTATAATAAATTGTTTAAAAGAAAATGTATTTTTTAAAAAAATATTTTTTTTTAACAGAATTTGGTTGCTAGTTGGGCTACAGTCAGTTTTATCGTCTGAACAAAAGTGTGTCTTCTTAGGGAGTGTTTGACCCGTGGAGTGAGGTGAAGTTGAAGTTGTTTAGTCTAAGAGTTCTGAAATTTGTGTGTTTGAGCCCGAGAGTTGTTTAGTTTAGAGTTCTGAAGTCGGTATGTTTGGAGCAGAGAGTTGTTGAACCTAGAGTTCTAAAGTCTGAGTTAAGTTATTCTAACGACTTTTTTCTGCACAATTTTTTTCTACAAACTTTCAAAATTTTATTATTAAAAACTTCTTTTAGTAAATTTTATGAATGAAATTTTTTATTTTTATTTTATCTAACCTTTAAAAATTTCTTTGAAGACAACAAAAATAATTTTAAACACCCTCACATTTTTTTTTTCAATATCTATATATATATATTCATTTTTTTTTTGTTAAGATTTATCTCTAATTTTATGAATTCTAAGAATGAGATTTTTTTTTTTTTATTAATGTATGTATATTTTATAAACTTCTTTAAAGAAAAAAAAAAAAAAAAAAAAAAAAACACCACATTAAATATAGTCTTACTCTAACCCATGTGTCAAACACATCATTTTCTACCTCCACCCACTCAAACTCATCATTCCATCTAAATCCACTGCACCCGTAACCTAACACCTCAGCAATGACAATTTATTTTAGTTGTTTGTTTGTACAGTGTTATCTATAATTTTCCATATTTTCATTATTAAGGACTTCTTCCTATAAATTTTAAGAATCTGATTTTTACTTTTTATTTTAGGTATCCTTCACAAATTTCTTTGAAGTTAACAAAAATAATTTTGACCGCAATACTTCACCTTTTCTTTTTTTTCAATATCACTCACATTAATTATTCATTTTATTTGAAATAAAACAGAGTCCTATAATAATGGGTTAACTTACATGTGAATTTGAAAGATTTTAATTCATTAATCTAAACGGATCCAAATAAGTTGATGCTTTTATTTCTCTCCATAGGAATACTACATTTTAAATGTTGTTTAAGTACCAATTTTAATTCAACAACCTAATTTATATTTAAAATAATAAAAATAGGTTGAATTACATTTTTTAGTCATTTTACACATTTAGTTTAAATTAAGGTTTTTTTTTTAAATAATTAAAAATATCGTGGGAGGGAGAGAGAAGAAGAGAGAGAAATGTGTAGCCTTGAAAGATAGGAGAGTGTTGAATAGTAACTATCGTTGAAGTCGGGGGAATTGAATAGTAATTACTGTTGAAGTCTGAGAGTTGATATTTTTTATCCGAGTTCAACAACTTTGTAGGCCAAAAAGAGAGTAAATGTACTCCACCCAACTCCACTCCCCCTAACTCCGTGGGCCAAACGACCCCTTAAAAAAATCTAATAAATAAAACATTTTTCCTTCTCTTTTTCCTATTTTTTTAATATTTAACTTTCGAATTGTTTTTTTTTTTGTTTTTTTGTTCTATTTTTTTTTTTAGAAAATGCATTCCCTTAAATTTAAGATTTAATATTTAAGATTTAGGATTTAGAATTGATTATACTAACCTTGCAACCCTAAATTTAACATTAAGGAAAATTCTAATTTAATACTAAAATTCTAAAATATAAATCTTAAATTTTAAATACTAAATTTTAAATATTAAATGTTCTAGTTTATCCTCTAAATTTTAACTTGGTAAAACACTACCTCTCATGATTCCATCCATCAACTTTTGTGTTAAAATCTCCAATATTCTTATTCTTTCAGTTTTGCTAAAGATTTAATAAGAATAATCAAAACAAAATATGTATGTATGAAAGTCTAAAGTACACCTCCTTAGAAAGTTTATTGGATATATTTTTTTGCAACGGTATTTTAATTAATGCGAGATTGAACTCATGATCTCTTAATCACGGACACAACCTTATGTCAATTGAACTATGTTCGATTTGGCTAGATATATTTGATTATTACTATTATTGCTATTTGAGTTCACATGATTATATTGATGCATCACAAATTCACAATAGTATCAATGTATTCACTTTATATATGATTGTCCTTTTGTTATGAGTAAGCATATATAGATATAGATATAAGATGGGACACCTCCTTGAATGTTGCAGTTGCAAGTAACTTTTTAGTTTTTAGTACTACTATTGTTTGTCTTCAGCCACATCAGCCATTTCTAACAATAATATAAGGTCTATAAAATTAAATAATATATCAAGTCATTTAAATAACTAAAAGAGGTACTAAAAAAATATCAAAATAAATAATTAATAGGGAAAGCATATATTACTAAAAAAAATTATAAAAAGGTATAAATTCCAAATCTTTTGGAATATTTGGCCAGATGCCCTTGAATTAAGGCCCATTCGAGAGATTGACGCGCGTTTTTTAAAATTAGATAAAATAACTTTTTGCTGACATCATTCTCGCTGGGATTTCTCTCGCTCTCGCTCTCGTTCTTTTGCGCGCTCCATTTTATAACTAAAAATTTACTTTTCTCGTGAACGTGAACGAGAGCGAGAGAAATCCCAGCGAAAATGATGTCAGCAAAAGGTCATTTTGACTAATTTTTAAAATCGCGCGTCAATCTCTCGAATGGGCCTTAATTTAAGGCCATCGGACCAAATATCCCAAATCTTTTCATAGTTTATATACGCGGGCTAGAATGTCAAATTTTTAAATAATGGTGGGAATTTGAACCTATTATAAAATTTTATAAGAGACCATTAATATTTTGACTTAAAGTTGGCAATCAGCTAAATTCAAAAAATTACAATTTTCTCACTAGAAATACGATGTTTTTATGCAATGCAACCTAAGTTAATTTCTCAAACTACATAGGTAATACAACTTAAATTAATCCTAATTTTTCAAACTACATATATAATGCAACCTAAGTTAACTCTAATTTCTCAAACTACATATGTAATGAGATAAATGCATAAACATAACTTCTTAAATAGATAAATCCGTAATACTCTCCGTCAAGTTGAAGCATAAAATCACAAATAATGTCTAACTTAAAAATAAAGTGAGAATAAGTTTAAAAAAATTGTAGCCTCCGAACGTCAATCAATCTTCAGGACGATGCTCTGATACCATACTAAATTTAATGATTTTTCCCAAAATACATATGTAATAAGATAAATGCATAAACATAACTTGTTAAGATAGATAAATCCCTAAAAAAAAAAAAAAATTTACAATATGTGAGGATAGGGGAATCAAATCCATGACCTCTTAGTCATAAGCCTATACAATATGTCATTTGAGCTATGCTTGTGTTAGTAGTAGACAATCTTTTTATGCATCTTAATCTTTCAATTCTTAACATATATAGCATACCTACAAAAGATTCAACCAGATGTCATATATATATATATATAGTCTAATCTTGCGGGTTAATCTTAAAAAACAAGACCCGGAGTCATAGCTTTGATTTGAGACGATATTCTGGTTACGCATTCATTATGGTCCTTAGATCTAATTTTTTTTCCAATTTTAAGTATCTTGCAAAAAAAAAATAATAATAATAATAATAAAAAAATTAAAACTTAATTGTTGTGAATTTTTTTCGAGAGTGAGCATAGTTCAACCAAAATTGACTTCTACTTTCTCTCTCGAGATCAAAGATTCAAATTTCTCGTATGTATAAAATTATACTTTCTTCATTTTTTTTTCTTATTTCTGAAATAGATTATTTATGGAAAGATAAGGGAGAAATAAAGGTATTAAATTTAAAATCTTTAAAAACCAAAGTAAGAACATATATAACCTTTACATATGCAAAGATCTAATAAATGTTTGAGGGAGATATAATGTCAATATTTTCGGTTCGGTTCGGTTTATGATTTAAAAAATCAACCAGAACCGAACCGAGTATATATATATCTTTTTAGAAAAATCCTAGAGCACCATTTGTTCTCAATTGCCTCTTCATCCCTCCTCTCGTTCTCCGTTTAAAGTACCACGCTCTTCGTCGTCGAAGGTTGTCTCCGTCGCAAAAGCCATCGAGATTGTCTCCTCGCACCAGCGTCGCGTCGCGCCGCATCTTCTGTAGCAATGTCGTCGCACGTGCTACATCCCTTGCAGCATCACAGCCGCGTCGTGTCGCGCCGCCTCCCCAACAGCAGCACCCTTCATTAGCCCAATAAAGCCCTAAACCTCTCCTTCATCTCTCATCTCTTCTCTACTTATGAGTTTTTTTTTTTTTTTTTTCCTGATTCACATCATTGAAAGTTCAAAATCGAAAATCTAACTGAAACTGAATATAATCGAGTTGATCGGTTATGTGCCTTATTGGACATTGGTTCGGTAACATTCTTTATAAAAAAAAATTACAAAAAATAAAGAAAATGTTATATAAATTAAATTATTGAGGCATTGCATAGGGGCATTACTCCCATCCATTTAATTAAAAAGTTTAAAAGTCATTTTCAACGGTCAACTCCATTATGGCCGCCAGGGGACTGGGCGGCCACGACTGCCCACGTTTGAATTCCACAATAACTAACCAATTCTTAACGTTACCCGCTTTTCACTTTCCTATTTCCCACCGACGTTCTCATTGGCTCTAACTCCTAACTAAACAAATCCCTATTCTCTTTACACCTATCAAACCTTTACGCTCATTGGATGGTGACTTCACTACTATTAAATTATATAATTTCATTAACTATATAGTGTATGTTTGAATAATACTCCAAAATCTTTCATTTTTTTCATTGAATTTTAAATTTGTTTTAATAATTCTTCCGTCTAACTTTTTTGTCAAAATGAAAGATAGAAAAACAATGGGACGACATTGTGTAAAATTGTGGTACACATGACATTGTACAAGTTTCAATTATATGCTCCCGAACATTAAGATTTTTAGCATTGCATGTCTCTTTAACTTTATTGTAAGTTTAGATTAAGTCTTTCAACTTTAGGCTAAGTTTCAATTATGTTCTTGTTATTTGAAAAAATTTAAATTTAATCCTTAACATTTATGAAAATAACAATCTCAATTGGCTTCCCGGTTAAATTAAAGTCGAATTATAGTGTCGTGATTAGTTGAAAAATGAAGGGTTACACGTGGTTGTACTTTAGCGATGAGTATTGGTTGTAGAAAAAGTTAAATGGTTTTAATCACTTCAGGACTTGATTGAGGGGAAATGAATCTAAGAGATAGAATTTTTGTTGAAATGGTTGGGTTGGGTAACCCATATATTGTGAGAAAAGACGACCTGCAATGGTAAAACTCAACCACTTCTTTTACTTTGAAAAATCAAACCCTTGAAAAGTAGAGGGAGAGAAGAGAATAGTCAAGAGATGAGCTCATAACTCTACGGAGAACGCCAAAGGAGAGGGTAAACCTATTGTAACAGGATCCCCTTGGAGCGTAACAGTTCAAACACCGTCAATAGGGTACATTTATTGTGTTGTTTCAATTACATTACAATCTACTACAAATATATGGATCGACGTGAAAGAAAGGTACGCTCACTTCTGCGAACAAAATCAAAATTATTTCAATACTCTCAAGTCTCGTGACTAACTTGAACGTCAGAGTATCTGTGGCATAGCATCACACTGATACTAACTCACTCTCTTTTTATTGTTTTGCAGGTTCGTTCGTGCTCAAATAAAAATTCACCGTGGTTACTAAAATTGGTATCAACATATATTAGGAGGAGTTTAGAACTAAGTAAAAAATAAGAAAATGAGTCCGAATGAGCATAGTTGGTCATTGACATGTAATCCTTCTCTTGAAGTTATAGGTTCGATCCCTACATCTACAATTGTTGAACTAAAAAAAATTGAGAAAAATGACAATACCTTTTACTAATATCATGTTAGACATTTGAATCCTCTCCCAATAGTTTTGTTATTAAAAACAAAACTCAATTTGCAAAAATTACAAATATTGAGAAAAGAGAAAAGAAATGTGCAAAAAACTTATGGAGAGGAAAGGGAGGGAAGAATAGAAAAGAAGAGAAAAGAAAACCGCAAAATAACTACCACTAAATTTCCCTGAATCTCTGGTGTTCTTCACAGAGCCTAAAAGTATTTTACTTTTTGATTTCATCGTCGAGAAGATGAGAGATTAGCTTTCGGTCTATCAACGTCGTTTTTTTTCTTTCTTTTGGCTTTTGATCTGCAGCCGACTTCTTGGCCTGGTCGGCGTGCATGTCTATTTCCATCTTCTTTCCTTTCCTTCTCTTCCATTTTGTTTAATCCCAAAAAGAGATGTAAAATTTGCGTCCCCAATTGGTTGTATTCTTCAACCTTTTTGGTGGGCCTTTCTTTTAATCTCTTATTATACAAATAATCTGCTTCTGGGTTTTGTTCTTTACCTTCTTCTCTCAATTGGGTTCTCTTTTCCTCTCATTTTCTTTCTGGGTTTCCACACAGACACACGATTTGCTGCCTTTTCAAATTTTTACGGGTAATTTTTCGTTATTCATCTTGTTTCTCCCTGCTTCATGGGTTTCCAATTTGGGTTCTGATCGTTCAATTGAAATGTTTCTTTTTCCATGAGCTTGATCTGTTGGATTTTCGTTTGATGATTTGTTTTATGTTGCTGTTTTGATTGTAGACTTTTGATATCATGAACGATCGATCCCGACCATCTTGATCTTAGTTTTCGTGGAAATAGTTTCGAATGAGAATTAAAAAGTATAACGTATTTTCAGATGATGCCAATGGATATGATCTCTGATGAGAATTGGGTCTATTTGGGGATGTTTTGTAGAAGGGCTGAGATTTTTGTATTAGTAGATATTAATTGATGTTTAACGATAGATTTCATGCTTTTATGATTGCTTAATTGTGTTGGCTTTTGGATTTATGAATTGGGTTGAGTTGACTCCATTTATAGATCTCTTCCTGCATTTAATAGCTCTTTGCCTTTTCCTTTGGTTCTAATTTTTTCCATTTGGTTGATTCTTCTTTACCAAAGATCTTAATTCAGGATATTCTCAATTTCTTTTGAACTTTCATGATTTGGTTCTGATTTTTTCCATTTGGTGATTCTTCTCTCATGGTTGTTCAAGAATTATGTTCTATCAAAGTCAAACTGTCTATGTTTGAATATTTTTTGTTTTCCTTTACATGGTTATCGTTGGGCGGGTTCGAATAGGGGAGGAGAATCCCAGAAGGGTTGTTTTCGTCGTAATCATGCTGCTTTTTTGCAGTTTTTATTAATCAGTGTTGTAATTTCTTTCTCCCCACAGTTGATGATTGATTGAGTTTTCCTTTTGGACTGCGTTGGAGGATTGAGGTTTACGCACTCGAGACGGTTAATTTATCCTATGAACTTGGTTTTGTTGGGACATTACCTGCAGTAATGGGAACTTCATCTGTTGAAGCACGTAACGAAAGAAGTCTTTCTATTTTTTTGCTGTCTGCTGTTTCTGAATGGCTGCTGATTTGTATGCTGTTGGTGGATTCCATATTCTCATTCTTAATCACAAAATGTGCTCGGTTTTTTAATTTGCTCACCCCGTGCCTGCTATGTTCAAGACTGGATCATATTTTTGGCTCTGAGAAAAGGGGTTACCTCTGGACATTACTTTGTTGCGAACATAAGCTGGAGATTTCATCCTTGGTTCTTTGTCATGCTCACAACAAACTTGTAAATGCTCATGAAATGTGTGAAAGCTGCCTCTTTTCATTTGCAACGATCAATAAGTCGAATTCTGAGATTTACAGAATATTGGTTGGTAAACTGGGGGAGGATCCTTATCCTGGTATTGACAGAGACCCTTTGCTTGGGGAGCATAAGCATTGTTCATGTTGTAAGGAGTCATATGTTTCAAGAGGGTTTATTCAAACGTTAATCCAGAACAGATCAAGTGGATTGGAGACTGAGGATCTCGATGTTCCCGTGTCGAGTTCTGTTGTCCATTGTAAGGAAGATTGCCAAGAGTGTCCAATTAATCTCTTACCTCTTGTTCAGTACAGAGAGCTAAAGATCACTTCAGATACAGAATCTGATGGAAATGGAAGCCTTTTGGGGGTTGAAACAACCAATTCTAAGGACGATATCACCGTTCAAGGTGTTCATATGGATCCTAACTTCATTTCTCTGGCCAGTAATTTATCCTTGACGAAACTAGTAGGGCCAGCTTCGGCGCCTGAACCATTGGTCTTAGAGCCATTGGTCTTAGAGCCACTGCTCTTGTTAGGCGATGTTCCTGGATCTGATGGAAATGCAAGCACTTTGGGGGTTGAAACAGTCTATTGTAAGGACGATCTCACCGTTCAAGGTGTTCATATGGAGCCTAACTTCATTTCTCTGGCCAGTAATTTAACCTCGACGAGACTAGTAGAGCCAGCTTCAGTGCCCGAACCATTGGTCTTAGAGCCACTGCTCTTATTAGGCGATGATCCTGGATCTGATGGAAATGGAAGCTTTTTGGGGGTTGAAACAGCCAATTCTCAGGACAATCTCACCATTAAAGGTGTTCATATGGAGGCTAACTTCATTTCTCTGGCCAGTAATTTAACCTCGACGAGACTAGTAGAGCCAGCTTCAGCGCACGAACCATTGGTCTTAGAGCCACTGGTCTTATTAGGCGATGAACTGCCTCCTGTAGAATGTGGTGTCTCCATCGGGCACGGTTTGGATGAATTGACTCCAAAGCACGTGGAAGCTCATGGCGTTTTCTCTTCACCAACTGATCTCCTTTCCCTTGACAACATGCTTCCTTTTTCAAACACAATGGCAACCTCTGTTGAAGCTTTAGAAGAAAGCTGTGAGTTCTTTTCTCCGCTCAGTTCTAATTCTAGATTTTTACTTGCTTCAAAGCTGTAGGACACAACACAAAATGATAAGAAAAAAATCAATCTTTGTTATGGTTGCCGTCGTCTTGCCTGCCCTCAAGGTAACTAGGCAATAACACTGATCCAAAATGATGATATATAACTTCTATTATGCAAAGATAAGGAATATGAGCAAAGGCTGCATCCTATCAGTCTTGTCAAACTTTGCTTATAGTTGCAGCCAGTGCAACCAAATGAAATTCTTTGTGATTATCACTTATCACTTGTGTATATTTTTTGAATCACTGTAGATATTACTAGAAGTGAAGAATACGAGACGGAATGCAGGGAAACTGAGAGGGCTGAAACCTTGCCGACAAAAGCGACATCTGAAGCAGGTTCAGAAGCCCAACTTGTTTCAAGTGATGCTGTTCAGATGGCACCCAATATATTGGAGCTTGGTGATGCTTATAGGCTAGCTGTAGGCGCTAGGGTAGGAAGACAATTGTCTGGCAAGCTTTCGGAACAATGGATCGAGAAGGATTCTTCAAAAGTTAATGAAGATGTGAAGCTTCTCATGTCACAACTCTCGTTTAATCGCGACCCATCACGGGACATGAGTCCAAGGCTGTCTGTAAATGGTGACGAGCCTCGGAACTTTGATGTCTCAAGCGCCGCTGGGATGCATATACTACAAAGAAAGTTTTCGCTTGAAAGAAATGAGTCCAGTTTAGAATATCTAGATGGAAGCATTGTCAGTGAAATCGAAGGCGAAAACGTGGTTGATCGGTTGAAACGACAGGTCGAGTATGATAAGAGGCTTATGAGTTCTTTATACAAGGAATTGGACGAAGAAAGAAATGCATCTGCAATTGCTACGAATCAGGCAATGGCCATGATTACCAGGCTGCAAGAGGAGAAGGCATCTCTTCACATGGAGGCATTGCAGTGCCTAAGGGTGATGGAAGAGCAAAGTGAGTATGATGAGGATGCCCTGCAAAAGGCAAACGATCTCATTACAGAGAAGGACAAGGAGATACAAGATCTTGAAGCAGAACTCGAATTTTATCGGATTAATTTTCCTAATGCATATACAATAGAGAATCTAATGGAGACTTCTTATGTGAAGGAAAGAGATATCAGTGTTGTTCATTTAGAGTCTAATCAGATCGGAACAATCGGTTACGGAAATCTGGTTACAGGTAAACCTGATATCCACGAGAAAGTTGGAAGTGAAGGCAATACATTTAACAATATATTGTTAGAGTTTGAGGATGGAAAGTCAAACATTATGCAGTGCCTTAAGAAGCTGGAGAATATGCTTCATTTGTTTCCAAACGATGGGATCGAGATGGATCTCAGCAATGGTGAATATTTTGGAAACAAAGGAAGTTTTTCAAGTGGGGCAAATGATTTTGATTCGGATAGCAGAAAACTTGAAGATGGGGAAGGTCATGCCTGTTTACCAGGAAAAGATCCTCACACCGATGATGCTCATCTTCCCTCACTTGCAAACCCTCCATTCGATGAAGAAAGTAGTGAATTTGATTGTAGTGATAGGAATTCCATGTTGGCTACTGGAATGGCGGATTTCGCCTCTCTAAGAAACGAGTTGTCCAACCTTAATGAAAGGATGGAAGCGCTCGAAGCCGACAAAAACATTCTCGAGCTCACAATCAATTCACTCAGAAAAGGAGAGGACGGGCTTCAGTTTGTTCAAGAGATCGCTTTCCATTTGCGAGAACTAAGAAAAATAGGGACAAGAAGTTGAAGGACAGCCTGGTGATAATGCTTCAAAGAAACCATTCAAAAGTGTGAGTTTTTCAACCCGAAATCCGCTTTAAAGGTCATTCATATACTCATGCATAGTCTTTACTGATTATATGCTCGTTTTTTCTGCTGTATCGTTTTCATATTCACAAAAGGTTCTGTTTTATCATTTTCTACCAGTTACATCCAGGGGAGAAAGACGACGATTACCGAGCAAGATTCGGACAACTGTACAGTTTCAATAGCTTGTTTTCTCCAAAGATATGAAGAATACAAGGATTTGAAAGTAAAACAGTGAGACTTATTAATTCTTTTGGTGTAGTAAGAACCACTTTTAGGATTTTAACTCTTACCCCCCCTACCAATAATTTTTAATTTTGATATATTGTTATAATTGAGAGTACAGATACAGAGTGAAGAAGGCAAGCTAGGAAAGTTCATTCCTTCAGTTGGGGGTGAGCCCTTGCTTTCTGGTTACTCCTTTGAAGTCAAGAGTTGTTTTATTAGTTTGTTCTTCTGTCTTGTCTTTTGCATTTCTTTTTTTTGTTTTCCATTTTTGGAGTGGATTGAGTGAATTTTAATGTAAAAAGAGTTGGTCTTTGTGTGAATATTGTAACATTCATTTGATCTGTATTGATTGGTGATCTCTATGATAAATGGAAAGCCTTTTCCCTTTCTCTCTCTTTGTGATTTTGGCTGCAGCAACTTTCTATTAGAGTTTATGGAATAAGAGGTGACCCAGGGATAAGGGTTTGGGATGTTTGAGGATATTCTCCACAATCTCGGGTTCAAGTTTTCAGGTCGAAAACTCAGAGCCTGTTTGGAATGACTTTGCAAAAGGATTTTTAAGCCCTTAGAAAATCATTCCAAATAGACTCCATAATAATATAAGATCTTTGTTATTATCTCAATCTTGAGTGCACGAAGCCTCTCGAAGCGAGAAAAACAGAGTTTATGGAAATCGCAAATTTTAACCCTTTTTTTTTTCATGAAAGCCACAAAACTAAAAAGTCAAACCCTAATATGAGCATACAATTTCATGAAGAAAAAAAATAATAATAAATAAACTATTGAGAGTAGATGATATAACAAGTTGATGGATTATTTATTTTCTAGTAATTGTAGAAAGAGTTGAATATGAGTTTATAAATATTAAATTAAATTGGAAGAAAAGTTTGTCAACCAGCTGCTGATTTTAAGGTTGAATACTTGTATTAAAATTAACAAATGGTATTGAGATCTATCATGAGAGCATTTCTTATTTCATGTTGACCACAATCATCATAGGAATAAAAGAAATCATACAAAATTCAATTGAATCAGTCCACATCACAGTAGCTTTGGTTCGGTTTAGTATATTGGTTCGGTTCTACTATACGGTCCGTTACCGTTACCATTTCCATATATTATGTTAAAATTGACCCAAATCAACTCATTATATTCAATGTGTTGATACCAAAATCTAGATCAACGGTAAATTTGTATAACAACGAGAAATCGAGCAAATGTCATATTAAATAAATGAATTATGAACCGGTGCAATGTTAAGCCACCTATATACTTTGACGCTCAAGTTAGTATCAAGTTTGTAAATAGTTCAGACAGTAAAATGGTAGTATTTTGGACATACCTCTTTCGTGTCACCACATTCCTTTATTTATAGGGAGTTGAGTAGAGTAATAAAAATATTCGTTTAATTGGGTCGAAAATCTCGCCGAAATTTTCAAGATGTTTTAATCAAGGAAAACGGTTACGGGACTAGGCTCGAGTTGGAGTCTGGTCTTTTCTATTGAAGACTTGCATAGCCGTCCTTGTGGGTATCGACCCTTTGGGCCGAGGTCGATCGTTTCTCATGGCAGATGTCCCTTTGGGCCATGACCGATTCCCATGAGGTCGACCCCTTTGAGGCTTGGGGTCTGGCACATTTGGCCTCCAAGGTTTTTGCGACCTCTTGGCTCTTTCTTGGGCTTTGGTTGTCCCTCAAGGAGTCGACTTCTTGCTTCATTCTTTGGCATTGGGATCTTTGTGGGCTTTAGATCTTTTGATAATTTCACCCGAACGAATGACATTATTAAAAGTAAATGAGTTAAAGTAGACATTTTAGATAATCATATTACACAAATGTCAAATTTTTATAAAAATATCAAATTTGTCATCAATCAAGTTCATTTAGGCTCAATATAAGACTGAAATTACCTATATGTTCATCAGGTTTAGTGTAATTACAATTAATTAATAAAAAAAAAAATTGGAAACAATAATGGGTTGGATATTCCATAACGATTTTGAAAATTTTGAAAGAAGAAAAAGAAGTTATGTTCACATTCTCAGTTTCCACATCTCTACTCACATCCTCGTTTTTCATAATCTTAAAAGCCCTAAAAATTGGAAGGCCTATATAAGATTGTGACGTTGGGGGTTTATAAGAAATAATTGGTTCGATTCACGATGACTGCAACGTGGGTGACGTCGATGCTTCTGATTTCAAGTGACGAAGGACGACGATAATTTTGTCTGTTGTTTCTCCACGACACATTTGATTTTGACGGCAACGGCGATTCAAAGTACCTTAGATTTCGAACGACGCGGATGGTAATTGATTTCGATGAGTGAGGCATTGGAATAGCGACGACGGTGGGCGACTCTAACCGCGATCTGTTTTTTTTTTTAGATTATTAGTCATTTAATCGAATGTTAATAAACTATGATACCTACCCTAAGTATATAATAGATAAAGTATGATTATAGGTAATATACTAGGTATGATTTACTCAACAAAAAATAGAAATTGTCTATTGGAGAAACTAATGAATCAAAGCTCATAGAGAGGAGAAATTTGTCTCCACCAGACAATCCAAGGCACAGCTAGCTCGGGAGAGCTCACAAAAGACCAAAACCTAAAATGAGCGGGGTCAGCCCAAAGGACCAAGACTGAGGTCGACCCCCCAAAAATACTTCAAAGTTCAGGGCACCGATAGGAGGCCCTGGACAATACTCATATGGTCCAAAAGCCCACATGACCAGGTTCGGCCATGTCGAGGTCGACCCACCTAAACAAGGCCAAACTCGCCCTCAAACCTAGGAGGAAAAAGAAAAATCATCCGGTCACTACAAATTCTACGGTTGAGGCCACGTGAAGTCAGGTGACATTCCATGTCTGGATTTTGGCATCAACAATTATAATTAAGGGTAAATTACACTTTTGGTCTTTGAGGTTTGAGTTTGGTAACATTTGAGTCCTTAAGCTTTCAAATTCAAAATTTATACCTCTAAACTTTGTTTTTGGTGCATTTTTTATCCCTCCATCATTATTTTTTTTTGTTAATTACTAACGAAAAGCTGACTCACTCGTAGCATTTATTTTTTTTATCAAAAAATATATTTTTATTATTTTGAAAAATAATATATATATATATATATATATATATTTTTTTATCATTTTATAAAATAAAAAATATACTTTTTTTTACCTATTTCTCTCTCTTCTTCCTTCATCTCCCCTTCTTCATCATCCACCAATCTTTCTCCTCACCAATGGTTGTCGCGGATCACCACTGTCGAGAGAGATTTTTTTTTTTTTTTTTTTAAAGTATATTTTTTTTTATAAAATGATAAAAAAAAAATTAATAAAAAATAAATACTACTTCAGTTTTCTGTTAGTATTTAACAGAAAAAATGACGGAGAGATCAAAACACACCAAATGCAAAGTTCAGGAGTAGAATTGTCGAGATTGAAAGTTTAGGGACTCAGATGCTACCAAACTCAAAATTTAGAGATAAAAAATGTAATTTATCCTATAATTAAATATAGTGAAAAATAAAGGAATGTACTTAGAGTCGTGTTATGTAGTAAAACATCCAAAAAACGGTGAAAAAAAAACCAGCAATGAGGCTTCACCTTCGTTTAAAACAAGAGTGAATCTAAAGTAGAGGTAATTTCAAAGAATTATTACCTTGTACTTGGTGAGTAGAACGCAACAACAAGAGTGAATCAATCGACGTTGAAGGGAGAGGAAAATCGCAATGATAAGAGAAATCGTAAAGGTTTCGAAAAGTTATTGTTAGGTTTAACGGATGATTATACAAGTTGATTACTTTGAGGGAGAGGGTATTTTTGACATTTCCATTATAAACGGACTTCAATTTTTTCATTTGGGTTGAGCTTCAATATTTTGAAGGTAAAAAGAATGAAAAAGTATATCGGTGTATCAGAGGTGTATCAACATGCAATCATTTAGGTTAATGATTAACATGTGATTGTGTTAGGCTTTTAAACTTTTAGGTTAACGATTAACGATTAGCCTAATTAGTTTTGCTATTTTTGCAACTCCTCCTATTAATTAAACTTTTATTCTCTTCCGGAGTGACCGTGCAAAAGAAGATATAATCAACGAGGGACGTGTTAGAATATTCTAGTACAAAAAAACACTTTTACTAGGTTTTTTTTTTTTTTTTTTTAACACTTTTACAGTAAAAGTGTTTTCCATTCTCTTGTGAGAGATCCATAGTTTAGACAAAGAAGTTGGACGGTTCAAAAAGAAACAATAAAAGTTGCTAACCAAACCCAACAACGACCCGCTGCAGCCCCTTTGTAATTTGTATATACATTTATATTCAAAATTCAACCTTTGATCACACCCTTTTTTTAATATTGGTATTCAACCTTTGATTATTATATTTAGATTGAGAAAATTATGGACAACATCTAAGAAATTACATTTTTTCTTTTAAAACTATACTTGATCTTATTAAAATACCATCTACTAAAAATTAACCTTGATGAGAAAAAAAATATTAAGGACTCTTCTCATCATATAATATAATATTCTAAATCCTAAATTCTATTTTTTTTATTACTAAATTACAAGATATTTTTATTCTTTTACATCAATTGAACCTGTGGTGGATTTAAACATATGATCTCGAGAGAGTGTATGTCAATTACTATCGATCTATGTTCATTTTTAACATGTGGACCATAAATATAGTCTTTAGACATGAATGGTCGTGTGGACCATAAATATAGTCTTTAGACATGAATGGTCGAGTTTATTTAATTCATGAACTTTAATTTTTTTTAATTATATCTTTGAATTTTCTATTTTTAGATTTTCAGAAGTTTATGTCATCAACACGGTTAGCATGACTATACCACAATCTGAAATACAAAAAGAGTAGAGCAAACTGGACAAAATAAAAGTGGATCAAATTGATTTTTTTATTATTATTTTAAATATATTTCACTGTCGGTTGAATTGAATATTTCTTTTTTTATTACAACAAATTTGAAATAGGACTTCCACAAACAACAATCACCCCAAAGTAATTATAAATTTAACAAAATTTAAAACATTTTGTAAATATGACAAAAAAATCAGTAGTTATCACTTATAGACTATATAGTTGATATATGATTATCACTGATAGACTTCTATCACTGACAAAATTCTATAAAAAACTGAGGTGATAGACTATTATCAGCGATAGACTTCTATCCGCAATAAACTTCTATTAGCGATAGACCATATTATCAGTGATAGAAATTGTCATATCTGTCAAATTTTAAAAACAGTGTTATATTTTTAATTATTTTACTCTAAATTGATATTTGTTACATTTTTCGTTTGAAATATGAGATTTGACTTCCGACCTTATAAAAATGAACACATGTCCATGTCAATTACTCGGGTGGATTGAATAATTTTAATAATTTTTAAAAATTGTTGGTAACTATAAATAAATAAAATAACTAAATATACACTTTTAGTATCTAATATATGTTTTTAATTTGTTGGTCCTTTGATCCATTAATTTTTTTAATTTCATCCTTTACGCATTGATTTCTTTTCTATAAGTCTGTATTGTCATATAATGTTTACAAAATGATGTTGTTGCTCTATGTTTTAATTTGATGAAAAGAACATAACACGACACAAACCAAATTAAAATGGGTTAAAAAAGTAAAATTGATCTTCGTATTTTTACTGAACTGCGATTTATTTTATGAATTTTAATATTTAATAATTTAGTTTTTGTAGCATAAAATTTGTAACAATTTACTCTATGAATTGTTATATATAATTTAATCCTTATAATTTAAAGCTATGAATGATCTAATCCTTATAGTAAAAAACACAATCAAATTGAAACATCAATCTTTAGTATGTAACAAAATCACATTTGGTCTTAAATGATTATTGATCTACAAATGCAAGAAACTCCATTACAATAGAAATTAAATCATTAGATGGTTGCATATTAAAATTTTAAAACTAAATCATTACTTTAAACAAAGTACCCAGTGTTTTACTTAACCAATAAAAATACTTACTAATTTTATTTGATTTAATTAGCACAAAAAGTAACTTACCCACCCCAAATTATTGATGTAATAGAAAGTTAACCCATTAAAACATTGGCTTTAACTTTAACCACCCATAATTTCAACGTTACTCAATTGACATTCTAACATGTTATTTCGACCAAAAAGTCAGAAGTTTAAATCTCTCACCCACATTATATTGTTAAAAAAATAATAAAATAATAAAATAAAAGATACTAATCCTCGGTAATCTAGCCTTTATATTGTAAGTGAGGTTACGGGATTCCATCATAAAATTAATTGGTGTTAAAAGGTGTAACCCTTGTATATTATATTATGAATGAGCTCATGAGATTCCATCATAAAATCAATGGGTGATAAGAAGAGTAACTCATGTATGTTATATTGTGAGTGAGGTCCTTTCATCTTTTCGATATGGAATCCTCAACACTATCAAGTACAGCAGAAAATACATTTGTTATGGGCGAAAATATATGTTAAGAGCCAGGTAAAAGAGGTCAACTCCCTTTGGAGTCGGCCCAAACCAACAATAAAACGTCGGACATTTCATGAAAGATAATTAATATACGTCACCTAACACCCGAAACAAACCATATTAAAGGTCTCCAACGACCATGGTATGACCAAGACTGAATATAAGAAAGGTTGGGTAGAAGGAATGGACAAGCCTAAGCCTAAATTCATACAAAAGTATTATTTCCATAGTACTCATCTTTCTGACTTGATCATCGGAGATCCTGTGGCTAACACCGCACACCGGTGTTAGACATCACATATCCTTTGTTTTGCAGACACACTTTGATCCATTTTGATCATTTTTAGGTATCAACAACATCGATATGAAATACTCGACAATCGCAAAATCAATATATCTCGACATTCAAATGGGTGTGTGTACAAATTTGCAAAAGCTACTACTCCAAGTTCAAATTCCAATATAATGTGTACACTACAACAAATTGGGGCTAAGATGACAGTTGTGAAAAGATCTACAACATACAAGGGCGGTTTTTAAAAATCCGCGCCCAAATTATCGTTTTATTTTTTTTTTTGGGAAATAAAACATACAAGGGCGGTTCTGAACCGCCCTTATAGATTTGGTTTTAATGGCGGTTTTACACCGTCATCGAATCCAGGAAAACGACAAACCGAGGATTCCAAAACGACGTCGTTTCATTAATTCATCAAAACGACGTCGTGTTTGTTTGAACCGCCATCGTAAGTCTACATCAAAACGACGTCGTTTTGATTCAAACCGCCATCTTAAGTCGAAATCAAAACGACGTCGTTTTGTTTCGGCCCTAAATATCAAATCTGGGACTTCAAAACGACGTCGTTTTGGTAAAGTAATTAAAACGACGTCGTTTTCGCTTAGAACCGCCATCGTAAGTACTTATCAAAACGACGTCGTTTTGTTGTCAACCGCCATCTTAAGTCTGAATCAAAACGACGTCGTTTTGATTCAGCCCTAAAATTAACCTCAGCCCCCCGATTATCATCACTTTCGTCTCCTCTGCTCAGCAGCTCCGATTATCATCAAGAGAGGTTGAGGTTGACGACGGCGGCTTCGACGGCGGTGGTTGACGACGGCTGACGTTGACGACGGCGGACGGTGACGACTGTGTTGACGGTGCTTGTTGACGGAGCTGACGGTGACGACGTTGTGACGGAGCTGACGGTGACGACGGCGTGAGGAAGCTGACGGTGACGACGGCGTTGAGGAAGCTGACGGTGACGACGGTGGTTCTTGAGACGGCAGTTGTCGTTTGTGGTCCCTGCACAAACGACAAAAATTGTTTGGTGGTCCCGACTTAAACGAAAAAAAAATTTGGTGGTCCCGGCGCAAAACGACAAGGTTAGCCTTTTGGTTGAATTTTTATTGAATAAGCATTTTGGTTGAGATTGATGAAGATAATTTAGTTGGATTTTTTTTTTTTGTCCTTTAAATCTGAATTTTTTGAAATGAAAAAAATTGAGTGAAAGTGATGAGGCCACAAATGATGTGGATTTGCATTGTCATTGTTATATTCAAAACAGTATGGATTAATATATCATATATTATTTTTCAATTTTCAATTTTCTCTTCTAATATTTAGGGGTTTAGTATGAGTTTCCAAACTCAAAGACATACATTCATTCAAGGTTTTGGTAAGACACTTTCATCAACAGACTTCATGAATCTAAAAAATCCTTAAATACATTATTAATCTTTCAAATCCTAATATTTCCATTGAATAAGTTATTGGTTGAATCTATAACTTATGAAATCCTAATCTTTCAAATCGTAAGACAACGGGACAATTGTTTTGATGTAAGCCTCGGGTTGAACTATTTCAAAAAATTGTTATCAAATATGGATGGATTTTGTTTTTAAAAAACAAAAAAACAAAAATGGTTATATGAAATACGCCTTAACTTAAATTATAAGTTTTTTTTTTTTTTTCTCTTTTCAAAAGTTTGTAATAACATACTATTTTAATATTTGGTACTACAAACTATTTTTTTTTTTGTACTACTCTCCAATGAAGCACTAGCAGCACATTCTAGTGGTTATGACTTTTTCTAAAAACACTTTATTTACTTTCAAACATGAAAAAACTTTTGTGAAAAGTACTCTTTTGGTTTTGCCAAAAGCCTATCTTGAACATACCTAAAGAAAACAAAAAGAGAAATTAAATTTGCATGATTCTAAGTAGCAGTTGAAAGGCCAATTGAGTTTAAACTTTCTGTGATGTGATCTTGTTGGCATATGTTGTTCCAATGACTTTTTCAAAGCTTTTTCTTATTTATTTTGGTTGGGAAATTTATGAGCCTGAAAAATCAGTTACAAATTTTTCATATACACTTTTTGTTTGGAAATTTATGAGCCAATTATGTTTCATATCTTCGTCGATTCATAGTTCACATCTAAAAAATGTACCTAAAAGTCGTAAGCATAAATTAATTTTTTTAACTTTTAAGAACCCCATTGAAAATAGGGATATCTTTGAACACCAAAAGCATATTTTATCGAGAAAGAGAGAATCCAAATTAAAAATAATGGTAAACTTTAGAAACTAAATATATAATCTAGAGAGACACATAATAACCCTAATTAGAAATACCTATAAATTTTAGAGACTCAAAAGTATTAGGAAAAGAGGTAAACTTTAGAGACAAAACATATTTTAAACAATGAGGATCTAAAATGGAGATAAACTTTAGAAAAGAAAGCATATTTTAGTTAGACCCAACCTAAACTAGAAATATAGATAAATGTTATACACGAAAACATATATTCTTTATGAAGAGAAAATTCAAATTGATGTTTAAGAGATGAGTACGGTTGAGGTCCAAATTTCTCATATTTGGAACTTTAATAAAGTTGGTACTTTCATTAAATTAAAGTAGAGCACTAACTTAACTAATCAACTTAGAGGTTGGTGTGGGTCAAACAAACAAGATTATAAACTCATAAACCAAACTCATAAACCAATATCATGATGTTTGGTCTTGTTTTAGTAAGTGGAGATTTTGTTTTTGTTTTGAAGAACATTTGTGAAAATTTGTCAATATTAAAATTGAATAAAAAAATAAAAAATTTATATTATTAATATTATGTTCATATTAGTGATATTTTGTTCATATTTTTTATTGAAGAAAGAATGGAAGTAGTAGATTGACTAAATAATATACTAAGTATTTTTTTTTTTTTTTTTTTTTTTTTGTAGATTATATCTTGTTATAAATTTTTCCATATGGATAAGTCATGGATGGACAATGATAGGTTGTCAAATGAGTACAACTTAGGTGTTGAAAACTTCATTGAAAATGGATTACGTCATTTCAAAGGGTCAAATGTCATGTGGTGTCCATGCTTAAAGTGTGCAAACGCACTTAAACAAGATGCTAACACAGTTAGAGACCATTTGTTTGTCCATGGCATTGATAAGAGTTATAAGACATGGTTTTTGCATGGTGAAGAAGTACCTATTAAGGATGAAGACGAAAGTGTTCATAATTTTGGTAAAGGAGCTTGTGATGAAAATGATATAAGAAACACAACTGACTTGTTTGAAGCTGCACAAGACTATTTTACAAATGAAGGTACAAAATTTGACAAATTATTGGGTGATGCACAAAAGCCATTGTACTTGGGTTGTAAATGTTTTACTAAGATTTCTGCATTATTGAAATTATATAACTTGAAAGCCAAATACGGATGGAGTGATAAAAGTTTCACAGAGTTGTTAACATTAGTACATGACCTACTACCAAATCCGAATGAGATTCCAACTTCTTTATATGAAGCAAAAAAGACACTGTGTACTCTGGGAATGGATTATAAGAAGATTCATGCATGTGTCAATGATTGTGTTTTGTTTAGGAATGAACTTTCAGATGCAAATTCATGCCCAATTTGTAACACATCTAGATGGAAGCTTCGTAAGAATTCAGATGAAGTTAAGAAAGGTGTTCCAGCAAAGGTTATGTGGTACTTTTCCCCAATCCCTCGATTCCAACGAATGTTTCGAAGTGCAGAGACATCAAAGTTGTTAACTTGGCATGTTGGAGGAAGGAAAAATGATGGATTTTTGCGACATCCTGCAGACACGCCATCTTGAAAATGTCTTTGGAAAAGGGTTAACTCTCTACGTTATGCCAGAAGATGTCATGCAATTCTGTGCAATGGTAGAGATATCGAATTCGTGCATTCTAGTATATATTGCGTAAGTACATATTCTTAATCATAGTATAATTAGTTACAACTATTACGTTATCTATAGTCTCATGCATATATCTGTGAAAAAATGTGATACAGGTTTCTTTGGAAATCATTAGAGAATCAAGGAATACTAGATATGATAACTGTAGTTGACTCAAATGAAATTGCACCCTTTAATGGGACAGTGGAGAGTCGAACCAAAAAGTTGGCATCTATTTTTTCACAACAACAACCTGGACAAAAAGTACTGATTCCATATAATCCTGGGTAAGAGTCTACAACTACCTGTATTTTAGTATTTAATATGTTCATTACATTTATGTTTCTCATTATTGGTTTCTGAGTATTATGATAGTTCTGTGGATTTTAGGAATTTATTGTTGGATATGTGCAATAAGACATATTTTGTAGTATGATTTGAGAAACGATATGTTGGGAGTGTATGTATTCTTTTTTTCAGGAATGTGTTAGTCAATTTTCAAACGAAACTCTGCTCAAATTTTTATAAATCTATGGTTTCAATTGCCAGTTATTATATTAAAAATGTGTAGTTTTTTATAATGATAATTACATGGTTGGTTTTGATAGTAATCATTGGATATTGTGCGTTGTGGAAGTATATGAGAATACAGCTTATATTTTCGACTCCCTCCATCCTACCATGTTAGAGGACTTGAAACGTATCGTAAATATGTAAGTTTGTTTAATATTAATTGAAGTTGATTTAGTGTATGGTTATTAAGTTTGTTCAAAATTATGCATTTATTAATTTACATGTTTTTCAACTTTATTTAGGGCAATGCGAGTTTCTATGGCTCAAAGTACCGCCGTTCAAATACCACGAAAGAATACTACTAATTGGATGAGCATGAAGGTAAAATAAATGAATTATAATCAATTGTTATTATATGTTTGACTAATTTCAAACATTCTTATTTATTTCTATATTTTGTATAGTGTCCTCGCCAAGAAGGTAGCGTCGAATGTGGGTACTATGTGCTCAAGTTTATTAGAGAAATTTTATATAATTTACGGACTCCTTTGAACTCTATTGTAAGTAATGCATCTTTACTATTATATTTTAAAATATACATTGTATTTTCTTCATTATCATAATATTTATCTTTTGTTTTCGTGTAGTTTGATAGTAAGAAGTCATTTACACGAGAAGAACTCGACGTAGTACGGACGGAATGGGCAAATTATATTGCAAGCATCGCATTTGGGTAAACTAGTGTAATGTAGTGAACTTTGTAGTTTTTGTGCAAATTTTGGATGTAAATATGAATTATGGGAACACACATGTTTGTACTTAGACTCTTTACAAGATCCAATATCTTTTGTAGTTTATTTGGATGTAAATGTTAAATATTTTGTTGTTTTGAATGAAATGACAAGAATTTAGTTTAATTTCACATCCAACATTGTATTCATTCAATTAGAAGAATTTCAGTTATAAAACGTTCACTGAAACAAAACAGGATTAAAAAAAAACAGCAATAATCCGTATATAATGCTCAATAATCTGTATCTGAAACGAAACATGACCTTTTAAGCCCGTCATTAAATTATTTACAATGACGGTTTTTCACCGTCATTAAAAATAGTTAAGATGGCGGTTTATAACCGCCATCGTAGGGTTAAGATGGCGGTTTATAACCGCCATCGTAGGGTTAAGATGGCGGTTTATAACCGCCATCGTAGGGTTAAGATGGCGGTTTATAACCGCCATCGTAGGGTTAAGATGGCGGTTTATAACCGCCATCGTAGGGTTAAGATGGCGGTTTATAACCGCCATCGTAGGGTTAAGATGGCGGTTTATAACCGCCATCTTAGGGTTAAGATGGCGGTTTTACAATCCAAAACCGCCATTGTAAGGTTTAGATGGCGGTTTTAAAACCGCCATCTTATCCCTACGATGGCGGTTTCAAAACCGCCATCTTAGGCTTACGATGACGGTCACCTTTAAGGGCGGTTGTGAACCGCCCTTAAAAGGTAACCGCCCTTATACCCCTAAGATGGCACCAGCTTAGAGGGCGGTCGTAAAACCGCCCTCATATACCTAAGATGGCAGTTCAGAACTGCCATCGTAGGTCTAATTTGTTGTAGTGGTATGTATGGTGTTGATGTTTGTGTGTAGAAGCAAAATCCAAAGGCAAAAAGGGCACAACCCTAATATATATATATATATGATCATATATGACTAAGTTTGGCGTTGAATTTTTCCTCCCATTTTATTATATTATTCAAACATTCAAACCCATCTCCCCGCGGCTTGTCTCAGTCAACCCTAACACATTTCTACTCCAAAACTCAATATTATTTCACCATTTTCTTTTCTTTTAACTCTATAAATACATTATTCCCATCAAAATCCTCACTCCAAATAATCATTCTCAACAACTTCAATTTCCTTTCTTCATTTTTCTCTTATGAAGACGCCCACATTTGTTTTCATTTTTCTCTGTGTTTTCCACGTGTCGGCCGCTAGGGTCTTGACCGGAGAGCGGTGGCTGCCGATGCAGCCGGGGCTGTCCATGGCGGTGCTGCGAGGTCCCGTGCCTAGTTCCAGTAGGAATCCATGTTCGTTTATTCCGGGGCTCGGCCGTGGCCGCTGTACGTTGAGCGAGGTGGAAGACGGTGGTGTCGCCGTCCACGGCGGCTCCTCCGCCTTCCCTGGGCTGAATGCTGATGGGTTTGCAGCGGCTGCCATTGTTAACCAAACGCAGAAGCAAGATCCTTCTTTGAGCTCTTGAACACATGGTGGAAGGGAATCAATATAATGTTGAAGTTTGTGTATAGTTGTTTTTTTGTTCTTCATACAAACTTTTTTTTTAATATAATTTATTTAATTATTTTTTGGTTCTATGGGTGAGACTGGTGATGTAATTGGATTGGCCAAATTTGACCAATTTTTGTTTTTAAATCTCCAAGGAATTTGTTGAATATGAATGCTGAGGAGTTTCAAAGAAAAAACAGGTGGTTGTTGTGATGATGCACTTTTTCTTTTACTTTTTTAAAAGTCAAAGAGAGTAGTCATAATATATTCATTAGTGACTTGAGTTAAAAGTAAATTTTGATTTATTGAAATATTGTTGGAATGCCTTGAATCTGTTATGATTCTCTACGACTGGTTCGGGGTCTCACTGGTGGTGTTATGATTCTCTAGTTCGGGGTCTCACTGGTGGTGGTATGGGAGCAGCGCCTCTAAAAAAAATATGATTTGAGTTTTACTATTTATTTTGGACTTTGACCTATATTAGGTCATCATAAACCTTCTCATGGCTTCAGCCGCCCCTAGTCTATTATTTGTAATTCTCTCATATTCGTAATAATATTGTTCTCTCCCTTCTATTCGTAAACGTAGCTAACACAACATCAGTTTTATGTCGATCTTCTTTTGCGTTTTTGTTTTTTGTTATTTGATTCTATCGGAATATTGATAATAAGATATATTTCACGCTTTGTAGGGTCAGGCGGTCTGTCCCGTGAAATTAGTCGTGGTGCGCATAACACTCACGAATATCAAAAATATATATATTTCACGCTTCTTTTATAATATTAGATCATATAGTAATGAAAATGGGTGTGATTTTTTATTCTATTTTGAAAAGCTAGTGAGAATATTAAATCTAATCATAATTAAAGTGGTTAGATATTTGTATATTTCTCGTTGAACTAAAAAATCAATATGTATACTCGATTTTAAATAATAAATAAATAAATAATAATGCATACTTGTAGATTGTATGATTTGAATGACACTTTGTGGTTGGAGTTTAATTTATTTTTAAGGACAAAAATATTAGAACAGGGAGACTTCAATCCCTCTCTCTTAAAAAAAAAAAAAATTAAAAAAATTAAAAAAATTGACAGAGTGGGAGATCAAACTTATAACCTCTTGATCACTAGTGTCCTATGCTCATGTTTCCCTTTCTCTTAAAATTTATATTTATCATAGAAGAATATTTTATTATAAAAAAATATATATTTGATAATAAAATGACAACTTGTACTACATACATGGCTGAATAGTAGTTTTGGTCATAAGCTATAAGTTTTTTTTTTTTTTTAATTTTGTTCTTTAATGTCGAAAGGTTTGAAATATATTCTTTGTTTTTTAAATAACTCTTCAGACTGATTTTATTAAATAATATATATGCAGTTCAAAGAACCCAATTGAAATTCATATGTAGTTTATATACAAAACTATCTGCAACCCAATTTAAGTCAAATTGAAATTCGGGGGTGATAGTTTCTGATTCGTGGTCTCTGTTTTTTTCTTCTCCCAATTAATTTTAAGAGGAAACCTCATAATATTTAATATGACATCAAAGTCCACGAAGTCCAAACGAATATTTGATCTAAAAATGAGATCCGACTCAAGATGGTGAACTCAAAGAGGCACCATCTTGAGGGACATGTTTAGGATATCAGAAAGATGAAGGGATCTCACTCACAATATAACATACATGAGTTACTCCTCCTATAACCAATTGGTTTTAGGATGGAACCTCATGATATTTAATATGATATCAGAGTCCACAAAGTCCATCTTGAGGAGACATGTTGAGGATCACACATCGAAAAGATGAAGGTATCTCACTCACAATATAACATACATGAATTACTTCTCTTATAACCAATTGGTTTTAGGATGGAACTCATACATGGACTACACCTTTTATAACCAATTGATTTTAGGATGGAGTCCATGATATTTAATAAGAAAGCTTGCTTTGGTTTCGCGGCACTTAGAAGAGTTTCCTTTAGAGGGTGCTGTTTTTTTTTTTTTCTTTTTGATATGGATATTGTTTAGTCTCTGTTTTGTGATTCTGTTTAAAAACTAAAAATAACATGAAATTCCAAATATATAATCACTTGTAAAAAGAAAAGAAAAAAGACTATTGTTTATAAAATTAAAAGAATTGTTGAATATGAATGGTGAGAACTACTATGAAAAGTTTCACAAAAAGGTGAAGACGGTTGTTGATTATGGACTAGTTTCTTACTTTTTGAGCTCTTGAGAGTTTTAGTATTGCAATATTAATAGGATATATATCCCACTTTTTTAAAAAATATTAATTAAATATAGTATTCAAAGGAGAAGATATTTTATTGTATTTTGAAACTTGAGTGAGAACACGAGTCTAAAATATATATATTTCAAGTGGTTAGATATTTTTATACTATTTTTTTTCATTTTGTATATTATGGCTTGAATCTATTAGGATGAAATATTTAAAAATAATTTTTTTTTTTAAAGATAGATGTATTACTAAACAAAAGAGAACCTCAAAATCCGACGTCAAAGGGCATTAAAGTACCGACAACACAAGACCCACTGAAAAACTAGGGGGCCCAATGCAAAAAAACCGAAAACCTCGAGAGGGGATCTCACAACCTGAGAGGGAAGACAGGACAACAAAATAAAACACGGCACTCCAAACCCAAAGACGGGTTCGGGGTAAAAACCACAAAAGACAACAACAAACTCAAAAGCTCACAAACGAGCACGAGCACCCTCCAAGCAGCCACTTACCTGGGATCGCAAATCCCAAGTTTGTCGCCCTCCTCGACAAGGAAACTCAATAGATATCATCTATTGTGAATTATATTATTTTTTTTAGTTCAATTTGGGGTGGGGGTTTTGAACCTCAAACCTCATAGTCGAGGGCACGTCTTTATATCAATTGAGTTATGCTCGATTTGACATCTATTGAAATGAAAACGACTTTTTATATATATATATATATATATCAATTTGGTTTAATGATTTCTATTTTAAGAAAAAAAAAAAATATATATATATATATATATATATATATATTTTTTTTTTTTAAATAGAAATCATTAAACCAAACTACCATTCATAAAGTTTACATCAACCTCCTCGTTGAGAAGAGAGAAGACCCAAACAAGGTAATTAGAATTCCAAAAGAAAGTTCTCCCTTCCAACATGGAAGAAGACGACTGGACACAAAAATCATCCACTGCATCCCTGGCAAGGGCATGAGCGGCGTTGTTGTCGGATCGGATGCATTTCGAGAAGGAGACTACCGCGACATGGGGAGTCACCTCCTTGATTTCATCCACAATAATTCTTAGCTCTGAAAGATCTGCTTCCTCATCGGTGAGAGCATGGATTAACTCTGCAAAGTCAGAATTGACCATCAGGGAGGGGAAAGGGTCATTGTGCATGTTGAGATAGTTCTTCATACCCATCAGCATTGTTTTTCCTTCGAGAGCTTTGATCGGCCATTTCCTCACAAAAGGTTGAAGCCTGGTGCAAATCAAAGATCCTCGAGAGTCACGTACAACCCAACCGAAGCCACCTCTTCTCTTCTCTGTTCATCAGACTAAGAAGCATCAATGTCCATCTTCCAAACGTCGGCCTAAGGAGGAATCCAACATTTGTGACTCGCGTGGCTCTCAGAGCTCGTTGAAGACAGGTTTGGTCTCTCTATTCCTTGCATCTCTATAGCGTACGTGTTGATGTCTCTTTGAATTAAATGGGCCTCCGGTGAGGTTGGGGTGTTGTTGTTGTTTTGGTTAAGGCAGCTGCGGTAATTCCATAGACACCAAAGAACGACTATGGCTTTAGAAGTGTCCTCCTTATTTTAGTTAGTAGCTAATCAATCCCAAAACACCATCGGACTCCTATCAGCCCTGCACATAGAAAAAATCCCTAATGAATTGAGGATATGCTCAAACCAAATGCTTTTAGAAAACTTACACATCCAAATGGCATTGCCTGTTGTTTCCACATGTTTCCTATAAAAGACACTAGAAGGATTAGTGATAATTCCTCCATTAATTATATTGATTCTCGTAGGGATCAAGTCGTTAATAATTTTTCAGACACAAATCTTGACGCTAGGGATATAGTTTTTAGCTTCCAGAAGCTTTTCCACTTAGCCTTTGAAAAGCTCGTGTCCGACGTCGAGGTTGTAGTGAAGGAGATCAGATTAGTAGCAAGGTGATAAGCGATTTTCATATAGAAGACTCCTTTGGAATTAAGACCCCAAATAATTTCATCCTTCAAGGTTCTTTTACCAGAGGAGGTGTTAAGAATATTCCTCTGCATCAAGGAGCGTAAAGTTAGCTCTGACGACCGCCTCTCTCCAGTGGTCATTCTCATCCAATAGCTCTTTGACCCTTCTGACTCTAAGATTCTCACCAACTCACATGGGTCTCGGACCGCCTACTCTGTTGATCCAAGGATCTTCATCAATCATCACTCGTCTTCCATTGCCCACCTTCCAACGGTCACCTTTCATAAAGAGATCTACCCCTCATATAATGCTTATCCACGTTAGCGAGGGTTTGTTGCCTATCGGGGCCTTTAAGAAATCATCATCTTTGAAGTACCTGCCTCTGAGAATTCGAGAGAGAAGACTGTCCGAGAATCTTAAGATCCTCCAACATATCTTTGTCAGCATCGCTTGGTTGAAGAGCGTTATGTCCCCGAACCCCATTCCCCTTGTATCTTTGCTCAAGCAAAGTCTCCTCCAGCTCATCCAGTGTGTCGTTTTCCTTTCTTTGGTGGAGCCCCACCAAAAGTTAGCAATGTCATCACAAATGCTTTAGGGGTATTGAATTATACTTAGATTGATATTAGAATAAAAGTTCACTTCATTTATCTTCAACATTATATTTATCATTGAAGAATTGATGATATAAGGACAGCTTGTATCATGGCTAGATTATAGTTTTGGTCCTAAGCTATAAGCTTTATTTTCTTTTTTCTTTTTAATTTTGTTCTTAGATGTTAAAAGGTTGTAATATATTCCTTATAATTTCAGCTATTTTGAAATAATTCTTCGCTCTGATTTTATTATATATATAGTTCAAGATCCAGTGGAATTTTATAAGTAGGTTATAGAGACATAATTATTTGCAACCTTTATATATGTCTAAAAGTAAAATTGACCCTTAGCAAAAAAAAAAAAAAAAAGTAAAATTGAAACCAAGGGGAAAATTGAAGTATACATGTGGACGTGACTTCTTGTTTAGGTTAAATCTTTTAAAGGTGTTTGCCCAAAAGTTTTGAAATGGTCTTAAAATTAAAAGATGGATATATATCTAAGAATTTTTAAAGTTTAGGGGTGGACTTGAAAATCTTTTAAGGGGGCGTTTGGCCCCCGTAATGGGTTCAGAACCCTGGGAATCAAAATACGGTGGGTTTGTTTGGGAGGGTTCTGAAACCTGGGAATCAGAAAACGGTGTTTGGGGTGCAGTGTTAGAAAGTCTGGGAATCAGAATATAGTGTTTGGGGCGCAGTGTTGGGAAGTCTGGGAATCAGAAGTCAGTGTTTCAGGTGCAGTGTTTTGAAACTCGGGTTTGGACAATTTTTTTTTTCCTTTCGCTACTTTTTTTTTTCTTTTCTTCTTCTTATTTTTAGTGGATGTTTTGTAAATTGTAGAATTTTTTATGCAACATGTGACTTTTTTTCTAGACGTTTGAATGAAGCATTTAATTTATGCTATAGTCTAAGAACAATAAAACTATTTCCAACAATCGAAATATTGCTTACAAGAATCAAATATATATTTGGATAATGAATTAAAAAATTAAATGTTTCATTCAAACGTCTCAAAAAACATAACATGTCATGTCAATCGGTTTTTTTTAAAAAAAAAAAAATATATAGTTAGATATAGAATTAAAAAAAAAATGAAAAACACAAAAAGAAGAAAACAAGAATTAAACAACAACCTACTATTATATTTGGATAATATTCTTAACTATGTATCCCTTAAAAACAAACTTACACTCAAGAACTTGAAGAACTGACATTGGAAGGAAATCTTGATTCAAATCATAATCTTTCAGAAGCTATTTCAAACATTTCATAAGTTTAAGTTTCACATGGATTATAAAACGAGAAAAAAAAATCTAATTTTGTAATTAGAAAAAAATTACATTCTATTTTAAAATCAATTGAATATTGTTAATAATAATTATTTTTTAATTTTTAATTTGTTAACTTAAAAATTAAATATTATTTTTTAAAATATTAACATACACCTCAAATATTTTATTTTATCTTACAACTAAAAAATTAAAAATATTTTGAGTTATGGTAAATTAGATTAAATATAAATAAATTAAAAAAAATAATTTTATTTAGATAAATATAATTAGAAAACTATATAATTATAATTAGAAGGGTGAAATTGGAAGAAAAATGATGGGACCCACCATAATAATGAGAAAAATTGATTGAAAAATGTTGGGACCCACCATAATTATAAAAACTGATGAAAAGTGATGAAAAGTAAGGGTTTGGGTTTTGAAACCCATGGGTTAAACCATCTCTCAAACATGGGTTTGGCTTCAAAAGCCAAACCCATCCAAACACATTACGGGGGGCCAAACGCCCCCTAAAGGTGTTTGCTCAAAATGTAATTTTTGATATGTCAGGGACCTATTCTACACAAAATTGAAAGTTCAATGACATATTAGACATTATTAAAGTTCAGAAACCTATTAGATAAAAAATTTAAAATTCAGAGACCTATTACACATTTTTTAAAATTTAGGGACCAAATAGAAACAAACTTGAAAGTTCAAGGATTAAACTTGTAATTTTACCCTGAAATTTAACAAGAATTGTAAAAACATTTTTTAGAATGTTTTTTTTTAAGACAAAAAATTGCTAAACATAAACATTGTCTAAACACATGAGAAAAAGAGAAGAAACTATACATAATATACAAACACATATCTTAACATGGAAAAAGAACACCAAAGGTCAAAGTTTTATGAGGGATGAATCCTCACACCATTGTTTACACATAAGATAAAGCAAGTGCTTTTTGAGTAAGTAGGTTTCTTCTCTTGATCTTTTATCTTCCTAATTTCTATCGACTTAATTTCTACCATCAACTCACTGAACTAGGCAAGTTTATTCTAATACTTTCAGTTCCCATCATCGGTTGATTTCAAGTAGAGTCTCACCTCCATCACCGCCATGGCTCCTGGAGCTCCCTCCTCGTCCCTCGCCAGACCCGCTTCGCCCCTTATCTTGCTTGCTCCCACCGGCTAGGCTCCGGTGCAAGCTGTCACCTGCAGCACTGTGGCCGAAATCTGGAAAGCCTCATCCTCCGAACGCTCCTCCTCCATTGCCTCCTGCATTGGCGACCTCATTTTGCAGCATGTTGAATCCTATGCCTCCTCTGGAGCTCATCTCGAGTTGGCTGTACAAAGCTTGCTGCTCAATGGTCGAAAACGGCTGCTGGCTGTACATCATGGAGGTCCCAGCAGCCGTCAGCAATTGTAGCGTCATCTGCTGAGCTTGTGGTGCTGAATGTAATGTCCTCCTGGTTGGATTATGCCATTGGAAGAGTACTGGAGAGAACATGGCAAAAGCAAAGCATCTTGGATTAATTTCAATTCAATTTAGTTTGTAGGTAAGGAGAAAAAGAAAAAGAAAAAGAAAGCTAAGAAAAGGTGAAGACTTTGACATGTTTGGATATATCTTATAAAGTCCTAGGTTCAAGCACCTACATTTATAACTTAAATAACTTAAAAATCTTTTTTAGATAAGAAATAACTTAAAATTCTTATTTTCACTCGGGACCGACTTTAAGGTAGGCAAAGCTCCTTGTGATTAGTGAGGTAGACCATGAGCATAATGGAAGGAGTGGAGCCTTTAACGATTCTTACATAAGCCAACCAATCACAGCATATCTAAATCCAGAGGAAAAGGTCCTTGAAGCATGACAATTCCAAATCGCAACCGTGGTCATTGTCCTTAGGGTGGGCGTTGCAGAAAAATGGATGTAATGGAAATGGTTTTTATGGCCAAGGGCCCAAGAGTTTTCTTGAAAGTAAAATAAAAGGGTGTTAAACTATCGGAAATGTCCTTTCTCTAACTATCCGCAGCTAGCGATCGGATAAATTTACGTCTTGAAAAAATTATGTTCATACCTGGGCATGCATGACAGCAGATGGTTGAGGTTAAGAATCAGCAATGGCAGCCAGGTACATGAGGTTCCTCTGTAGCCTTGCTTGATTCCTGCAGAGAAAATAGTAAGAGAGTCAGTTCTTCCACAAGTTTGGCATATATTTTGTTGATTCCACTAGAATTTCACCATTTGTCTTATATCATTCTTGGATCGTTCGTACACAGAGCAATCAGGAAGCGATCGATCTTCCCCTGTTCGGATGTCGTTGCCAGGGACGATTAAGGTTATGTAGAAATCCCAAACATACTGTCATCCTATACCAGGTTTTCCCCAATAATGCTCATCCCCACATGAGCAGACTCCATCCTTGAAATGGTGATACTCTTCGACGTCCCTTACCGATATCTCTCTACGTACAATCGTTGAGATGAACTTTACCATGTTGTGGCAGCTATGGCACATGTACAAATTCTTTGTCACCCAGATAGGCATCCCCGGGGCAGTATTGATCAACCCGAATGCAATGGCCTGCCTTTCACTATGCCCACAGAAAATGTCAGCTCTGGAAGATTCAACCTCACTCATGAAACTGCTCTTCAAATCACCGAAACCGGTTTCCTTCATCTTGCTATAAAATCCATCAAGAACCCCAGTAATTTCCTTTGACTGAGCGTGAAAATGATCGCCGCTGAGGAAAGCATGAACTTTTCCCTTTACTTCTACCCAGCTGCAACCAGGATCTACAGATAGTCCTCTTTCTCTCATCAGTGATCTAACTTTTGAAACCTTGTCCCAGTTACCACATTCAGCATAGAGATTGCAGAGAAGAATATAATATCCAACACTTTTATCGTCCTTTTCAAATATACGTGTCGCTGCAAGTTCTCCGAGCTCAACATTTCTGTGGATTCTGCAAGCATTTAGCAAGGCTCCCCATATGGCTGCATCTGGCTTAATTGGCATGTCCTGTATAAAATCATAAGCATTATCCAATCGCCCAGCACGGCCAAGTAGATCGACGACACATGCATAATGTTTCAGGTTCGGAGTCAGATTATACCTGTTTTTCATTACATTGAAGTACTCCAAACCTTCCATAACCATACCTGACCTGCTGCAGGCACATAGTAGCGAAATAAAGGTAATCTCATCTGGATTTAAATCTGATTCAAGCATCTTGTCGAATAGCTCAACAACAAGCTTTCCTTGTCCCTGCTCAGCATAACCCGTAAGTCGTATATTCCACGCCGTAACATCTTTCTTTTGAGAGTTAAATTGGTTTAATGCAGGCACCTCCCTTCCACATCTTACATACATGTCTAGAATTGCATTAGGTAAAAAGCCCTCAAACCCAACACCAGTACGTAGAGCATGTGCATGAATCTCTTTTCCACGCATTAGAGCTCCTATTCTAGCACATGCTGAAAGGACTGAAATCAGAGTTACAGAATTTGGTTTCATTGATTCCTTCATCTGACGGAAGAATAACAGGGCCTCGAAACTTCTATTGTTAATCCGTAGCCCGAGGATGAGTGAAGTCCAAGATACGACATTCTTTCCCGAGATATTGCGAAATACTTCTAAGGCCTTGTCAACGCATTTACACTTTGAGTACATATCAATGAGAGAGTTTGAGACTATGACATGAGATATAAGGCCAGACTTGATGGCGATCTCATGAAGCCTTATACCTAAATCCAAATGGCCTAAACAAGCACAAGCAGATAATACACTAACTAAAGTAATCTCATCCGGCAGCACACCCTCTAACTCCATCATTTTATAAGTTTCCACAGCCTTATAAGGCAGCTTGTGACTGTCATAGTTTGCTATCATTGTCGTCCACGATACGACATCTTTCAACTCCATTTGAGAAAAGACTTTCTCTGCTTCCTCCAACAGCCCAAGACTAGAATACATTTGAATCAAAGAATTATTCACCGAAACATCATCCCCAAACTCCGATCTAACTACATATCCATGGATTTCTCTCCCTAACCTCTCGTTACCAAGAAGCTCACACGCGGATGCTACACTAGTCATAGTTATCAAATCCGGATCGACCGAAAGCTCATGCATCATGAAAAACAATCTCAATCCCTCCAAACCCTCCCCATTTTCAATGTACCCTGAAATCATGGCATTCCACGAAATCCGATCTCTCTTAGGCATTTTATCAAACAATATCCTTGCATTAGTTAAGTCACCACATTTCACGTACATGGTGATTAAAGCATTGCCCACATCCACATCCGACTCAAATCCAAATCTTATAACATGTGCATGAATTTCCTTGCCTCTAGCTATATCAGAAACACCACCACAAGTTCTCAAAACAGAGGGAAAAGTATATACATCAGGCCTAATTTCAGCCCACAACATTCTATGATACAAATTCAAAGCCTCATCAAAACACCCCGCTTTAGAATACCCACCCACCAACACATTCCAAGAAAACACATCTCTCTCAGACATTTTACCAAACACATACCAGGCATCAATTAAATTACCAAACCTGACGAACATGCTCAACAAAGCATTACCAAGCCGAACACCCAACAGAGATTTCGAAGTGGAAACAAGCTCGTAGACTCGAGAACCTTCAGTAGGCGCCCTTCTCCACTCGCATAGCCTCAATAAAGCAATGAAAGCATCTTCCTCCACCTCAATCCGGAGCTCTAGCATCGATTCCAAGTGTTCCATCGCTTGTTCTAGGTTACCCTGAAGGCATAGCTCTTGTAATTCGAAGTTATGGGTTTGGTTGATGGTCGAATTGGAGAGCGTGGCGGCAAGGACTGAGATTTCTTGGGTTTTTCTTACCGTGTGCTTGTGGGTTTGGAGATTTTTGGAGAAAGATAGGACTTTGGGATTGGGGTTGTGATTGTTGGGGATTTGGGTGTTGGAACGGTCAAGTTTGGTGAGAAGATGAGAAGATTGAGCAAAAACCGCCATGGCCAGAGATACAGAGCAGTGTTCTTGGGGTTTTGAGAAGGGTTTAACACTTCAAAAAGAAGGGATAACGCATAACGGTACTCCCTTTGGATGATTGAAGAGAGAAAATGTTTGCTTTCAACTGGCATTCAGCTCTATCTAACTCCAAACTATTTGTTTTAAAATATCACAACTCACAAGGGAATAAAATGGAATTTTGATAAAATTGAGAAATATCTTTTGTCACTATTATTATTATTTTAGAATAATCAAACTGTTTATTAACTGCATGAATCATTTTTAACCTTTCTTGAATATAAGACATTTAAAAGGGGAAATTTGTACAAGTGATTGGTCAGTTTGTCAAAATAATTCGAATTTTAAAAACAAGTCAAATTGACCTGCTGACGTCATTACTTATTTTTTTAATATTATTTTTTTTGCTCGAACTTGTCTCGTTCTAGCTCTAGCTCCATTTCTTGAAAATTTCAAGATCGGAAACATTTTCCATATTCGAAAATTTTAGGTTTTGTCGATTTTTTAGATCTGAAAAAAAAAATTATGGTTCTCTAATCATCACAGAAGAGTTGTTGTCGATGGGAGTCGTCACCGGAGAGTCGCCGACGATAGATGAATAAGAGGAAGAAAAAACGTGGGAGAGGAGAGAGAAAAAAAAAGTTAGGAGAAGAAAATAGGTTTAGAGAAAAGAGAGAACTAGAAAACCAACGAAAAAATATTAAAAAAAATGGGTGATGATGTGAGAAGGTCAATTTTTTTCTTTTTAAAATTCGGGTTGTTCTGACAAACGGGTGAAAATAACGAATCCTTCCTACAAAAATCTCATTTAAAAGTATGGAGACCCACTTACAGAGACTAGAATCATATTTTAACTAAATATCTCTTGTTTTTTTACTCTAAAAAAATTAGATAACTAATATCTGGTAGCTTTGACATCTAATTAATAGTGCTTTGACATTTAATTAATAGTTGATTTGTTATGGTTGAATAAGAAATTTCAATCAATTGACACATTAATATAAATTATGGATAACTTAATAAATTTGTGATCAAATATAATTTTACAATTGTCCTCAAATTAAATTAAAAGAAGTGAAAAATCAGCAAATCAAATAATGTGTCTATTTAAATTCTACCAAAGTTTTTTATTTTAAATAGAATTTGAATTATATCTGGATATTGGATTGAACTCTAAATGTGAATTTGAATTTAGGTCAAATTTTGATTTGGGATAAAATTTGGACTGTGCCGAAATTTTTATTCATAGTCAAATTTAAATTGTACCAATTTTTTTTTTTTTTTAATTGATAATAGAATTTAGATTCTACCCAAATTTTGGTTTGAATTTGGAATAGAGTTTTGGATTTTTATCGGGGATAAAATTTGGATTCAGTCTAAATTTTGATTTGAGAATTTCTAATAAATTTGAGAATCAAGCCAAATTTAATTTTTTTTTTTTTTTTCTTGTCTTTCCTTTAAAGTTATGTGACGTTTCTCATTTCCGTGTTGTTTTTCAACGCGTTTGTCTTTTCCTTTTGAAGGGAACTTGAAAGAAGTTGTATTGACAACAAAAGATTCAATTGAAGTCTTCTCAATATCTTTACATTTTGTCCCTATGTTAGGGACTAGAAAATCTTTATTTCATCAACTAGCAAACTCAACTCCATATCGTGTGCGCGAATTGCCAGAACTTCAAAGAGGCGAGGTTTAATACCTTAGAGGATGTAAAGTAGTCTCTAGTGCATTCCTTGGGTGCACATCTCTACCACGGATAACGACTCAGTGAGTCGATCTTTACAGTAAAGACTTAGAGCTCTCTAGCGATTGGTGTAGTCAACAACTGGTTCGCATTTTCGTTGCTTTGCATTGGTGAGCTCCAGCATGTTGACGGCTCGTCTTGTACTATAAAAAATAGTTGAGGAACTCATTTTCAAGTTACTTTCAACTATCAATAGCCTTATATTTGAGATCGGTAGACTAGTCCAAAGTGTTTCCGTTTAGTGTCCGGACGAACTGCTTGATTAGTAGATCTCCTCGGGTACCAGCATTTTCACAAGTTTCGGCGAAGTGAGCAATGTGTTGCTTGGGATTGTCATTCTCGTTGAATTGTTGAAACTTTGGTGGCTAGTATCCACTATGCATCTTCAGATTTTCAATCTTCTTTGTATATGGCTTGGAATACAAGAGGGAGTTCTGAGCAGGTCTACTATATTGGGCTCTGATGGAGTTCATGATCATATTCTGAAGCTTCTGGACAAAGAGTGAAACGATTGAAGTGGAATGTTGCGACTGATCTTCGTGTGCAATGATCTTTCCTTTATCTTTGACCGCAGAGGTCTGAACTTGTCACGTGGCATGATTTGATTGGACTAGCTTAAGTCGTCTAATGGATCATTACTAGACAGGTTGTCATTATTTGATTTTTCAGTTTTCCATGTCTTTTAATTTAATTTGAAGACATGTGTAAATTTGTAATGCTTAGGCTTAATCCAATCATTTTTCAATAGGCTTGAATTATTTAAATTTGACTCAATCCATTTTTAGTGATCTCGGGCGAAATTAGATTCAGGTCCATCTGTCACGTGGCATGATTTGATTGGACTAGCTTAAGTCGTCGGATCATTACTAAACAGGTTGTCATTATTTGATTTTTCGGTTTTCCATATCTTTTAATTTAATTTGAAGACATATGTAAATTTGTAATGTGTCACAAATTTATCAATATATTTTCATCGTTAATTTAAATTAATGACGTGTCAATTTGTGATGGGCCGAAATTTCTCATTCAATCCTTATCATTTTGAACATTAACGAATATTGGACATATACAATTGGAATTTGTATTTAACAAGACAAACTTTCAATTTTGTGTCCAACAGGTTCGTTAATTTTAAAAAAAGTTGAATAGATCAAAAACTTATTAGACACAAAATTAAAAGTTCTAAGGCGTTTATTAAAAAAAAAAATTGAAGTTCAGATCTATATGACACAAGTCTTAAAGTTTAGAGACTAAACTTATAATTTAACCAAAAAACAAACAACTTAATAAGTGTACACTTTCGTTAAAGGTTGTAATGAAAGTGATTTTTAGCGATTTTTTTTTTCAAAGATATTTAATTAATGCGGGTGGAGGAATCGAACATCTGACTTCTTGGTCATTAATTCGTACTTTATGTCGTTGAGCTATGCTCGTATTAGTTTGAGAATGATGTTGAATTATTGATTTTGAAAAAATAGATTTAATTACAATTTATTTTGTAAAATCGATTTTCATATAACTAGAAGTGTTTTAATTTTTTAATTAGAAGTGTTTTAATTTTTTTTTATTTTTTTTTGAACAATAATTTGAATTATTAATGTTTGGTTTACTTTTAAAGTTATTTTAAATATATTAGATTCCTATAATTAGCATTATATTTTGTTGGCGCAAGAATTTGGACATCCTTTCCGTCGAGCTTCCGGCGAGCCTTGTCGTCGCTGGATCCGAAGTCGACCTGCACATGGAAGTGAAAATAGCTTGCACCGGTGTGGGGCTGACCCCACTGGACTCTGATGCTTAAGTCAGGGAGAGCTTTGTGTGTAAGTAGGAATGTAGTGTGTTGGATAAGAATCGCATACCTAATGAAGATTCTCGTGGAGATATTTATAGGCATTGTCGTGAGGATGATCATAGTCGGTCTGTATCGATCTTCATCATAAGGATCTGGGATTCCTCGATTCAGGTGAGGAGGTTTGCAGCCAGTCCGTACTCTTTCTCATGATGAAGATCGTTGATCCCCATGATCGCAGATGGATTAGAGGCGATGTTGTACCGTTGTCTTGTCAGATAAGACAGAAACGTCTCATCGGACGTTCTTCACCTTGATCGAGTGACGACGTGGAAACAACGGTCATCTGGATGGCCCGAGGGCTCATATCTCGAAGAGACTTGGAGATCGACCCCAAGTCGTTGGAATGTCAAGTGATGGCGTCAGGACATCGGCCTCTTGGTGTGGTGGGTCATGACATCAGGTACTGACCTCATGATGAGGTAGCCCGTAACATATTTGATAAATTATTTAAATAAACAATTGTTTTACTATTTACTAAGCAATTATATATGAAAATAAATAAATAAAGCCTCATAGCTTTAGGACCAAAATCCGTAAGAAAAACACTTTAAAACTCGTTCCCTAAACCATAAATGTTCAAAACACGAAAGGAGTACTTTTCAAGCACATGGTTGAAAACCGTGAATAAGCTACATGTTTGGTTCCATAAAAAGTGAGAAATGTTAATTTTGAATGAATATACACTTTTTTGGTGAATTAAAAGTCCAAAAATTGTTTCCTATAGTCCACCAATTTTAATCCAAAAACCGATCATTTTGGTCATTTTTTAATGAGTACATTTTTCACTTTCTTTTTTCAATGTTGGGTTGAGGAGCTTCATTAACCTACGGCCCTATAGCTTTAGGACCAAAATCCGTAAGAAAAATACTTTAAAACTCGTTCCCTAAACCGTAAATTTTCAAAACCCGAAAGGAGTACTTTTCAAGCACATGGTTGGAAACCGTGAATAAGCTACATGTTTGGTTCAATAAGAAGTGAGAAATGTTAATTTTGAATGAATATACACTTTTTTCGTGAATTAAAAAAAGTCCAAAAATCGTTTACTATAGTCCACCAATTTTAATCCAAAAACGATCATTTTGGTCAATTTTTTAATGAGTACATTTTTCACTTTCTTTTTTCAATGTTGGGTTTAGGAGCTTCATTAACCTACAGCCCGATAGATATAAGACCAAAATCTGTAAGAAAAACACCTTAAAACTCGTTCTCTAAACCGTAAATTTTCAAAACTCGAAATGAGTACTTTTCAAGCACATGGTTGAAAAGCGTGAATAAGCTACATGATTGGTTCAATAGTGAGAAATGTTAATTTTGAATGAATATACACTTTTTTTGTGAATTAAAAAAAGCTCAAAAATTGTTTACTATAGTCCACCAATTTTGGTCCAAAAACGATCATTTTGATCATTTTTTAATGTGTACATTTTTCACTTTCTTTTTTGAATGTTGGGTTTAGGAGCTTCATTAACCTACAACCTCATAGTTTTAGGACCAAAATCCGTAAGAAAAATACCTTAAAACTCGTTCCCTAAACCGTAAATTTCCAAAACCCGAAAGGAGTACTTTTCAAGCACATGGTTGAAAATCGTGAATAAGCTACTTGCTTGGTTCCATAAGAAGTGAGAAATGTTAATTTTGAATGAATCACTTTTTTGGTGAATTAAATAAAGTCCAAAATTTGTTTACGTCCACCAATTTTGGTCCAAAAAACGATCATTTTGATCATTTTTTAATGAGTACATTTTTCACGTTCTTTTTTCAATGTTGGGTTTAGGAGCTTCATTAACCTATTAACCTACAACACCATGTGCTTGAAAAGTATTCATTCGAAGTGTATATTCATTCAAAATTAATATTTCTCACTTCTTATGGAACCAAGCATGTAGTTTATTCACGATTTTCAACCAAACATGTAGCTTACATACATTTAGTTATATATATATAACTAAATGTATTTTACCTCTACAAATCTATTGCTATATGCTGATGAGTTTGTTTTAAGCGTATTAAAGTAGGCGATATTGTGAGTTGTTTTTATTGGTTTGTTTGGACATTTTATTGTCTAATTTAATAGTTTATTATTTCTTTTAATTGTAGCAAAATTGAAGAAAGTTGAAGCAAATAGATTTTCAATCCAAAGTCTAAGAGTGGAGCGATTAACCAAAAAAAAATAGAAGGGAAAAAAAAAATAGGTTCAATGGTACGATGCATTTAAACAAGTCTTGTCTACCTGTTAAACAAGGTGCTTATTGGGAAGCCATCCAAATTTACACATATTGTCAAAAACTTAAAATGAACTTTAGGGACAAAAATAAATAGAAGACACATATTTGACATTCTTATAAATAAATTGTATTTACATAAAACACTTAGTTTGTCAATCCCAACATAACTTAGTAGATAAGACATCAGTTATCATTGAGTGTTTGGGGCACCAACTTAGGGTTGAGTGGACTAGATTATTATAACTCAGTCTATGTTTGACCTACCAACTATTTAAGTCCATGCATGGTACATAAAATAATTACACCGACTTCAATAGTATTTACTATTCACAGACTATTATAACTCACCGACTATTATAATCACAAACTATTAGTACTTGAGTTGTTTGAGGCGACTATTATAACTCACCGACTATTATAACCACAAACTATTAGTACTTGAGTTGTTTGAGGCGACTATTATAACTCACCGACTATTATAACCACAAACTATTAGTACTTGAGTTGTTTGAGGCGTGAGTGTGGGTTACAATAGTCGGTGATTATAATAGTCTGTGAATAATAAATACTATTGAAGTTAGTGTAATTACTTTATTGATTGTGAGTTATAATAGTCGGTGGGCCAAATGCGGACATAGTTATAATAACTCAGTCCACCCAACTCCAAGTTGATCTCCTAAACTGGCCCAAGGAGTTGTTGGAGAAATTAACTCCTCGTTTGACCCACGGACTCGTTGAACTCGGATAAAAAATAGACTTCATCAGTAATTACTATTAAACTCTCCAGACTTCTACAGTAATTATTATTCAAGTCTGTCCCATTTGGTTAAGTATATAACTAAATGTCAAAAATAATAAAATCCAATAATAAAATCCATTTCATACTATTTTGATATCTTGAGACTTGTTCAATTTTAATCTACCTGCTTTCCAAATGACTTGTTCAATTTTAATCAAATGTTTAAATTGATCTTCTCTAAAAAAAAAAAAAAAAAAAATAATAAAAAAAAATAACAAAAATAATAAAAAAGTAACAAAAAATTAAGTCCTATTTTTCATAAATCTTAAAATTAGTCGTTAGTTTATGGTTAATTTTTTTTAAAAAATAATTAGTTTCTATCAACTTTTTTTCTACAAATTTTGAAAACATATTTTCATGGTTCTTTTTTCATTAAAGCAAGTTGTTTCCTATTATTTTGCAAAGTTAGATCAAAATTAACTTCAAACTAACAATATAACTAATTTAAAGATTTATTAAAAGTACAAGAACTAAATACATATGGTGGACTAAAATTGAATAGACCTCAAAGTAAAAGAACCAAAATGGAATTAAGTTTTTAACCCAACAAATTTTATAAAACTACTATTTTTAAGTTTTAAACTTCAACTAGAATTTTAAAAACATTTTTGAGAATGTTACAAGACAGAAACCTATGCTGAACATAAACATGTCTAAACAGAGGAGAAAAAAAAGTGAGGAAGATCATAGCACAGAACAAGAGAAGGAACTTTACATAATAGACTACAAACACATATCTTAACATGGAAAAAGAACATCAAAGGTCAAAGTTTTATGAGGAATGAATCCTCACACCATTGTTTACACATAAGATAACAAGTGCTTTTTGAGTAAGTAGGTTTCTTCTCTTCATCTTTTATCTTCCTAATTTCTATTGACCTAATTTCTACCATCAACTCACTGAACTAGGCAAGTTTATTCTAATACTTTCAGTTCCCATCATCAGTTGATTTCAAGTAGAGAGTCTCACCACCATCGCCGCCATGGCTCCCGGAGCTCCCTCCTCGTCCCTCGCCAGACCCGCTTCCCCCCATATCTTGCTTGCTCCCACCGGCTAGGCTCCGGTGCAAGCTGTCACCTGCAGCGCTGTGGCCGAAATCTGGAAAGCCTCCTCCTCCATTGCCTCCTCCTGCATTGGCGGCCTCATTTTGCAGCATGTTGAATCCTATACCTCCTCCAGAGTTCATCCCGAGTTGGCTGTGCAAAGCTTGCTGCTGCATGTTCGAAAACGGCTGCTGGCTGTACATCATGGAGGACCGAGCAGCCATCAGAGATTGTGGCGTCATCTGCTGAGCTTGTTGGTGCTGAATGTAATGTCCTCCTGGTTGGATTATGCCACTGGAAGAGTACTGGAGAGAACATGGCAAAAGCAAAGCATCTTGGATTACTTTCAATTCAATTTAGTTTGAAGGTAAGGTAAGGAGAAAAAGAAAAAAAAAGCTAAGAAAAGTTGAAGACTTTGACATGTTTGGATATATCTTATAAAGTCCTAGGTTCAAGCACCTAAATTTATAACCTAATTAACTTAAAATTCTTATTTTCGCTCGGCATTAAGGTAGGCAAAGCCTCCCAGTGATTAGTGAGGTGGGCCATGAGCATAATGGAAGGAATGGAGCTTTAACGCTTCTTACGTAGGCCAACCAAACACAGCATATCTAAATCCACAGGATAAGGGCCTTGAAGCACGACGATTCCAAATCGCAACCATTGTCATTGTCGTAGGGTGGGTGTTGCAGAAAAATGGATGTAATGGAAATGGTTGTTATGGCCAAGAGTTTTCTTGAAAGCGAAATAACATGGTGTTAAACTATCGGCAATGTCTTTTCTCTAACTATGCGCAGCTAGTGATCGGATAAATTTACATCTTGAAACAATTATGTTCATACCTGGGCATGCATGGCAGCAGATGGTTGAGGTTGAGAATCAGCAATGGCAGCCAGGTACATGAGATTCCTCTGTAGCCTTGCTTGATTCCTGCAGAAAAAAAAACGTAAGAGAGTTTACTTTTGGCTTCAAAACCTTCGTCTGCAGGCTCATAACTGAATCTAATTCAAACTAATAATCATGTATTGATATCAAGATAATTGAATAGCATGAATCAAACCCCTATTGTCAGTGTCGCTTCGGAAGCCATGGACTACATTCGACATCGTTTCATCAGTTGATGTGATCGAAAATGAAACCAATTGAAGAACCATGTTGTTATTCCACTCCTTTGTGGAAGATGGATAAGTTCTTACTACATAGATAGAGGCCTGATTTAACAACCAATCTATAGATATTTGAGTTTCAGTTTCTTTTCAAGAAAATCCTATGAAAGTATCATGTTTTTCCTGCGTCCGATTGAGAAACCGAATATTTGGCAAATGATTAGATATCATTCCATTTTTCATCCATGAACATTGTTACTCACTCAAGTAGAACTGTGACCACAATGAATCTAAATCAAGAACAACAGTGACCTCAGCAGTACTCTCAGGGAGAATTATTACCAAAGAAAACCTCCAAAAGATCCCTGTTTTTACCCCCATCAAAACTTTGTTTAAGCAATACTTTTTTTTTTCAAAAATTGTTTAAACATTACTAGAACTAGATTTTCCCGAGACTAGATATCGAAATCCATGTTTCTTCATCCTAGAACCAACTGAAAAGGAAAATTCACATTATGACAGTTATTTAAAGAGCGATGTAATGCAACGATTCTGCAATTTGATATACCATTACGGCCACAATACAGATAGACCTACACTGAATTATACAGCTAAGGCGTTATAAACAAAAAGAAGAGCGAAGATACATAGGGAGAGCCAGAGAGGATAATTTACGAACTAATGCAAGGGAAAACAGTCACTTTCATAGAAAAAATTGACAATGAATGGAAGCAATTGCAATCATTTATGACAAATAGAATCATTAGAAAAAACATAAATTCTTACTCTGCACATTCATTCAATTTTCCTGAGTTTTGGCTCTCAACAATCTTCAATATCAGCGACTTGTTCTCATCCAGATACTGCAACATAGATTATCGAATAAGAAGTTAGAAAATAATGAAGTTAAAAACTTGACGGAATTTGCTATTGGGATGAAAAAAAATAGCTAATTTTGGACATTCAAAAAAAAATTACAAATTGAAACTCCTAAGTTTGTGCAGAATCTACCAAATATATATTCTATACATTGTTTGATTTGATTGATCAGAAATCATAAACCTTAAAAAACATGTGGTGAAATGTATGATCCTTGAAAGCAACCGAGAAGAATCAGAACCAGACAGCAACTTAAAATACTGTTTCATGATTGACTAATCACTATTCAAAAGCTTCTCTCTTCCATCTTAGCATGATAAAAAGATAATATATCATATAGACTTACTTTTACATTATCCTAATCATAGTTCATCACAGAATGATTAAAAAAGTACCAACAAGGAATGTCAAACTAAGAGAAGACTTACATTATCCTCATCAGTTCAATACTTTAATGTGATATTTTGTCCAAATACACACACACATGAATATTTTACAACTAATCAAGTCACACCACATTTTTCTCTACCAAAGAGCTAAAAGAATTTTTTTTTTTTTTTCTTAAATGTATACATGTGAGTGTTCAAGTCAACTTACCCACACCTCGACTAATCTCATCCGACAACAACCAGATCCTATAACATTTTGTTCTCAAGAAAACCGTAGAAGTTTTATATCTTAGGTGGGTTATAAGAATATTCGATCACACCTGAATACCGAGTCATGATATAATAGAAGTTAAAAAAAAACACATCTATATGGTACATTCATTTACAACAAGTTAAGACCAACATCAAAGGACATAAGGTGCAAGGCATTGAATTGAGATTTAAACTTCCAACATGTTCATGTCAATGTAAAGCAATAACATTACAAAACCAACCACAAAAAAGTAACAAAAGATTAATCAATATATGAATCCTAATCTAGAAGAACAGATAATCTCATAGTCCTCAAAAACCTCAATCTCCCAACTGTTTCACATCCAAACATTGCCCAATAAGCCACTTTATGAGGGAGATTTCAAGTATCCAAAACCAAGCAAAAGCTCTCAACTGTTTCATATCCCAACATACCACTTTTTTCTCCACTTGGTTGATAGAGAGAAACAAGAAAAGCATAAAAAATAAAAATAAAAAAAACCACCATCCAGCCAGTTTTGATTTCTTTTCCATTAAGATTAAGACCAAAAGGCAGAAGTCAATCATGCAAGTGAAAAAAAACAAGAGTAATCAACCTTAGACCAATAAGGAAACAAATACTTAATAAAGAAAAGAGAAATGGAAATAAACAAGAGAAGAAAAGCCATAGATGGATTGGTCTCACACTCACCTTCTGCAATTAGATAATCAAATCATTCAGTAGAGACAAAAGCACGTGAAAGAAAGCAAATTAAACTAAACCCAATAGTTAAAAAAAAGGAGAAAAAGAAGAAAAGAAAGATAGACAATCATCCCTAACATGAAAAACAAAGAAAACCCAGATGAGAGAAAAAGGGAAAATGAATGAAAAACTTGAAATGGGGTTGGATTAATATAAGAAATAGATTAAAAAACTCAAATAAAAAAGGAAGAAGAAGAAGAAGGAGGAGGAAGAACCTGTTGAATGTGATCAGTGGTGACGTTGTTGGGATAATAGGCTGCCATCATGGGCGGCATCTGCATCAGGTGCTGCTGCATTTGAGTAAAATGAATGATGGGTTTTCACAGAAACGGCTGATTCTCTCTCTAAATTAGATGCCCTTTTGCTTTTGGGGGTTTTTTTTTTTTTTTTTCTTCTGTGTTCTGTTGTGTTCTTGGGTTTGAAATAGAGAAAGTTTTTGGAAGGTGATAGTGACACAGTGAGCTAACAGAAGAAAGAAAAGAGAGAAAAAAGGGGTTTTGGGGGAATTTCTGGTGGTGGTGGAGGTGCAGCCGTTTTGGCTTTCTTTGTGGCCAACAGAAGCGCTTTCTCTCTCTCTCTCTCTCCCTCTCTTGTTTCTCTCTGTTTTCTCTCTAGAAAGATGCTACTTGTTTCCCTCTCTGAAGAACAGAGCAAAAGTGTTTTTTTTTTTTTTTTTTTTTTTTTGCTTCTCTCTCTCTCTAGGAGAAAAGGGTGTCACGTGAGTGATGATGAGAGAGATAATCCAAAGTTTTTTTTTTTTGATAAACCCAAAGTTTGTTTGAATGTGTACGACTGTTTTTTTTTTGGTAGAATAAATTTGGAGTTTTGTTGCAATTTTTTTTTTTTTTTTAGTACAATCAATTTAAGAACAAATGTCAACATGAGCATAGTTGAATCGACATAATGTATAATCGGGTGATTATGAAGTCACAAGTTTGATTCTTACATCCTAATATGTTGTTCAAAAAAAAAATAGAAGAACAGATTTGAACTTCAAATCTCGAATTCGATAGTGCATGTCCATCACAAATGAAATATGTTGACTTTGACTATTTACGAACTTTTTTTTCAAAACTATAGTTGTTTTTTTTTTAAATATATCATTTTGAAACTTGATCTATTTTAATTTAAGTTATTAAATTAGTAGTTTAATTTTTGAATTTTAAGCCGTGTCTATTTGATTTTTCGTCTATTTAATATATTTTTTTAAAATTCACAAATCCACTAAACATGAAAAAGACTTATTTAACATTTTTTTAAAATTCAAAAATTCAACACTAAATTAAAAGTTTAAACGTACTTTTAATAAATTTTATAATTAGTATCGATAGTTTGAAGTTCTTTTTTTACAATATGCAGGGTGAGAGATTTGAACCTATGACCTCTTGATCAATAATTCATATTTTATGTCGGTTCAACTATTCTTACGTTGACATCGTTTGAAATTAATAAAATAATAGTAGTTTTTTTAAAGATAAAATAATAGTAATTATCATGATAAAAAATATGAATATGTTTTCCTAGATAGAAAGCTTAAAAACCTATAAGGAAACAACTTTTTTAGCAAAAAGTAGCCATAAACACACTATGATAGCTAATTTTAAGAATTCTTAAAAGTATAAGAAAACAAGTTTTAAAAGGGACAAAATTCTTACTATTTTATAAGTTTTTTTTTTTAATAAGTTGTTAAGGTATATATTGGTTGTTTTAAAATATCACTTAATAAGATTCGCCTTTTAGGCTTGATTTGATGAACTTGACCTTTGGATTAGAAAATTAGTTTGTTAACTATACGTTTATTCTTTCAAAGCAAAATAAATATTTTTTAATTATTTGTTTTAGGTATTAAAATTTAACTAGAATTTAAAAAAACAATGCGTATAGATACTCACTTTTAATTTTTATGGGGTGTTTTAATTTTAAATGAGATTGACTGAATTATTATAATTTTCAGTCTATTATAACACATCATTAATAAAGTAACTACATTGACTTCAATAATATTTATTATTCACAGATTATTATAATCACATACCATTTCAATATAACCTAACTTTGTTTTTCGTTAAAATATAAAATAAAAAATTTGTTATAGGTTTAAATCAACATTTCTTACCTGAATGATAAAACCTAAAAGAAATTAAGTATTTTTATTTTATTTTTTAAAAGATAGTTGTGTGAGATATTAGATTGGATTGTAATGTCAATACTCAAGATTTATCATCTATTTTTTTTTAACATGTTTTTTTTTTACTAAAACATTAATAATAAAGTGTTGAATGAGTTAAAATAGTCGATGATTACTTTATTAACAATACTTATAATAGTCGATGTACTAAACGTGGAATGATTTATAATAACTCAGTTCACCAAATTCGAAGTTGGTATCCCAAACACTTCATAATAATCAATTACTTCCTTTGGGTTTATTTATATTTTAAAAAAAAAATGTATTTTTATTTTGTTTAAAGAGAGAATGAAGTTAGTATTATATAGAAGAAGTGAAAGAAATGACCATACGTCAACTTGAACATAACTCGACTCGTTTAGACATAGTTTCATCGAGATATTTGATGAAACTCGAAAAATAAAAAATAAAAAAATGGCATTTAAGATGACAATGTATTTGTTTGGTTGTTGGGTCCAAAAACCCTTTTGGTGTCACTTATTGATGATGACGTTATGGCTTTGTTAATAGATTCCTTTCCTCTTCCTCTCTTTCTTTTCCCCACTCTCTCTCTTCTTCTCCACGCGCCACAACTTTACTATATAAATATCTTCAAAACTCACTCTTTTTTTTTTTTTTTTCTCCTCGAATAAATTTTGAATTTAGTCATTGATATTCAATAGAAATTAATATATTTCAAGTAAAAAAGTTGTTAACAAGATGGGTTGGCGCAAGAATTCGCCTCCTCCCTTCAAACGGGAACACACGGCGATGACGTTCCAACGCGGACCTGCAAAAAAAAACAAAGATAAAGTTGCACCGGTGAGAGACTCGACCCAATACACTCTTATGCTTAAGTCAGTCAAAGAGTAGTGGGAAGGACGATCAGTAGAGTCGTGAGAGTGAATTTTCAAGAAGTGAAGAACCTCAGTTGCCTCATAAATAAGAGTGATGTGATGCTTATATTGTGACTTAATGGCGCATGGAGTGCATGTGCCTATTGATGTCGACCACCATTCTCATGATGACGAGGGAACGAACGTCGGTTGATCATCGCACATTGTAGTGGCGGTGATTGTATGGACACCGTCTTGGATGTGACTACTCGATCAAATGTGTCCTTTCGGCCTCGTCCATACCGAATTTGATAACCTCCGATTTTGGGGATCGGTGTGTGACGCAAGCGTGATGCCGAAGGCTGATATTATGCAAACCTCACTCTTATCAAAATTCTCCCATAACAAGATGTAACTAAATCATAGAGAATTAATCGAGAGCTTCTAAAATCATATAGACCAAATTAAAACTAAATGTAAATGATACGGACTAAAATGATCCTTTAGCACGTATTATTTTATTTTAGTTTATATATTTTTAAACATTATACTTGAGTTTTAGTCCTATTTAAATAATTAGTGTTTGTTGTTAGTTTTTAATAAATAATTAATATAATTCTGATCTTAGCCTATATTTTTTTTTAGTAAGTATATATTTTTTATTTTTTTAGCTCAACATTAAGTGTTATAATCGATAGTACATTTTTATATCAATTGAACTATACTTTTAACGACAAATATTTATTTTTATCTTGAAATGAAATGTGAAACTTGATGAATGTTGGAAGATATGGACCCAATAAGGTTAGAAATTTTACTCACTTGTAGGGTGATATTTTGATGGTTTTAGTGGTCAAAGTCAATCCTAGGAACAGTGGAAGTTTCATAAGGTTTGTGTCTTGCAAATAATGTACTTCTCACAAAGGATACTTAATGCATTGGCTACAAAAAGATATTATTATTCATCATTTATGGCTAGGACTACTATATCAAATTTAATCTCATTCGCTCACCTTTGTTTTAGTTTGTCTTTTAATGTCAGTGTCGGTTTAGTAAATATATATATATTTTTTAATATATTAGAATAGGAGGATTCAAACCACAAACATCTTGGTCATGAACACATACATGTATCAGCTGAGTCATACAATATATTTATTTTTGCTTAATTAAAAGTACTATTTTACTTCATGTTTTTTTTTTAAAAAAAAAATTGATATGATAGGACATATGGATATGGTGTATGGTTGTTTAGCATTTCAACTTCTATATGGTGCTATATTAATTATATGTGTAGATTATTTACATTGAGGAAAAAAAATCAATAGGATGGATACAAATCTCAAATTTAACCTTCTATATTTATATATTTCTCACTGTCATAGGCAAAATTTTGATTGATTCAATTTATTATAACAATTATTTTTCTTAATTTTTTATCAAATAATTTAGATTAAACATAATTAGATGCAATTTAAATCATATAATTTTTAAATAATTATCTTATAATAAATTATTGATTTAAAAATAATTGAAATAATAAGCATATTTTGATATTTATAGCTAAATCACAATAATTTAGTATTAATTTATCCAACACTGTAACTAATTTTTTCTAATTTAAAATTAGAGTTTACTAAATACTAATTTACTTCATTTGATAGCTGTTTTTTTTCTTTCTAAAAACACAACTGACAACAATTATTTTAAAAGTTACAACAATCTCAAATAAAGCTTAAGTTCAATTGACATAAAGATGGTTCAATTGACATAAAGACGTGCCTTCAATCTGATCGTCTGAGATTGGAATCTCCCACCCCAAATTAAACTTAAGAAGAAGAAAAAAAACCCTAAAGTATGTACAAATTGACAAATTTCATTCATTTGGTCAAAATTATTTTAATAAACCTTTTTAAAATAGGAAAAAAAGAAGATTATAACCATATGGATAGAGTGTTTACATGTGCCCATATAAAATAATAACTAGAATAATTAGGTAATCAAAGCATTATATGACAAAAAAAAAAAAAAAAAAAAAAAAAAAAAAAAAAAAAAAAATTGTCAATCAACATGTGTCACATGGAAAATGAACTTTTTCAAAATTAGATATTAGTTTCATTTCATAACTATTTTATTTTTTATTTTTAATTTTTAAAAATTAAGCTTATAAACACTATTTTTGTTGTGGAAGAATTTCGAGAGAGTGAGGTCAACATGACATTAACCTCATATGCCATGTCCGGGTTACCCCGATCCCCTAAACTAGAGGTTATCAAATCTGGTATGGACCAGACTGGGGGACACAACTGACGGGGCAATCACATCCAAGACGGCGCCCAAACAATCATACGATCACCACCACTACAGATGCGCGGTGACCAGCCGACGTTGTCCCAGGTGTTCGGTCTGACAAACGACGTTCGTCGTCCCCTCATCATCATGAAGAAGGGTGGTCGACCTCAACATGCACGTGCACCTCATGCGCCATTTACCCACTATATAAGGAAGCATCATCCTTTTTTGTGAGGTAACTGAGATTCTCTACTCTTGGACAATCTACTCTCACAACTCTACTGCTTGACGTTCTCACTACTCTTTGACTGACTTAAGCATCAGAGCGTGTTGGGTCGAGCCCCTCATCGGTGCAAGTTTACATTTGTTTCCTCTTTGTATGTCTGCGTCAGAGCGCCGCCGATCGAAGATTTCGCCCGAGGGAGGAGTCTAATTCTTGTGCCAACAATTTTCATTTAAGAGTTTTTTTATATTTTTTATTTACTTAAAAAATATATTTTCAAAATTCAAGTCAAAATTTGAAAGGACAAAAAAATGTTTCTGAGAATTTCGCAAATCTCTCTTATTCAGACATCTTTTTATTAATATAAACAAAATTGTTAATAATTATGAGTTAATCAGTTGCCCCTTCAAGATACTTTTTTTTAGTACAACGTATAACAAATTAATTAGTTAAATTATGCTCGAATTTGATGAATAAATATATATCCAAGATAGAATGATATTAGTTTCTCACGTTATAAAAAGAAAAATTAAAAATTACTAATCTAATTGAAATAAATTAAAAAATATATATTCAAGGATTGTGATTGGACAACTAGTAATCTTAAAGAATGGTTAAGGTCAAGATTAGGGTACAAACTATTTCACGGTTTGTAATTTTTCAAAGAAGAATAATAAGGTTTGACGTTACTTGACCATATCTTTTCAATCTACTTAAGAATTGTTTAGAATAGTCATCATTAACGGTTCAACTAACATAAAACTTGTATCTTCGACTAAAAGGTCCGTGATTCGAATCTTCCACTCCATAGAAAAAATAAAAAGAAAATAAAAAAATTATTTAGAATAAATATCTAATAGTGAGTGTATGTGTTAAGATATCTATGTTTTAATATTCTTTCTCTTCGAGTATTATCAAAATTAAAAGAAAAAAAAAAAGTTGCTTAGAATAAACGTCTACCCATTTTCCTGACATACAAAAAGTTCAATTTCAAATATACAATCATTCAACCCAAAAAAAAAAAAAAAAAAAAAAAAAAAAAAAAAAAAAAAAAGTGTATTATGAGAGATAGCTCCTACAACAACAACCTCTTTTTTCTTTTTTTTTTTCCTGTCAACTTTTAAAGGTGCTATTTTCGTCTCTCATTAAAAAAAAAAAAAAAAACTTTCAAATATTTATTCTATTCCATAAATTTTATTTATAAAACCATTCTCCTTATTGTTATTAATTTTCCATTAATCACTTCACATAAATCTGAATCCGTTTTAAAATTCGACACATATAATTTTTTTTTTTTTAAAAAAAATCCTTCTAAATTATCATAAAAAAAAGTTTTAAAAAATGGTCAAAACTGAAATTAAATTTGATCTTTTTTGTTCAGGGTTTAGTGATTAGTGTTTAATATTTATTCTATTCTATAAATTTTTTAGTCTTGACCATCGTTTTAAATTCTAGTCTATGACTATTTTTCAAATAAAAAATATATTTAATATTATTTTCAAACATGTCAATTAAAAATGATGGTTTCTATGTTTTTTGTTTTTTTGTTTTTCTAATTTTTTTTTTTTACAAATGAAACAAGAAAGTATGATTAAAATAAGAAATTAAGAATCTCGAAAGACAACTGTCGACACTCAAGTGGGGTGGTCTTCAATCCATATCTCGGAGTGATGAAAGGATTGCGCATGACAGACTAGATCGTTGGCAGCAGAGTTGCAAGATCGAAGTATGTGCAAGAAGTCATGAATGTAACTGCTTCATTGGAAGAAAAGAATATCATCGAAAACTCTGAATTTCATTCATAAACTTAGTCTGCTTTGTAAGGAACTTTCAGAGTATTGATGAGTCGGTTTAAATAATTAGCTTTTAGTCAAATTCAATATAGACATTTATTTACCAAGGAAAAAAAATAATAAATATATAAAATTAAAATTTAAAATAATTGGGAATGAATAGATTAGAAACTTTATTGGTCATTCCTATCCATAAAACAAATTGGTGGATACTTTTTTCTAACTTCCATCCCCACAAAAATTTAGAGACGTTAACAATTTGAAGTTGGATAGACTAGATTATTATTTTGTCCACAAAATATTATAATTCACCATTCAATAAGGTAACTATACTGACTTCTATAGTATTTACTATTTACCACTATTAATAACTCATAAGTTATTATAATCATCCACTAAAATAACTCTCTCAAACATCCCTTTATTATTTTAGATTTGGAATGAGTTTGACATACTTACTAATTTAAACCCCTTTTAAAAAAATATTTTATTTCTTTTTAAAAAAATTGTCCATATAAGGTTTAAGTTAAATAATTTATAAAATATTAATGACACAAATAATTTTTAAAACTAGGAGAGGCAGCGAATTTGAGTAGACTAATTTTTTTTAGTTTAATAAATATATAAGTGAGGATGAAACATTCAATTTTAGGAAGGGTAAGATTTGGATGTAACCCGATCACGCTTTGTCCATGGAGATGCTCTGTTTGGGAGTCAAGTCCTCCAGTTTGGCTGTCTAGTGTTTTGCTTTCAGATATTTCTTCGTGTAGTCTTCTAGGCATTTTACCTTCTCAATGATTTTTTCCCGATTGCATTAAAAAAAAAACGTAATTTTTTTATTTATCTCCTAGGAGTTAATTCTAAAAAAAAGACTTGGGTGTAGCCCGAACACACATATTTTTGCAGTTCATCCCAACCAAAAAAACAAAAAAAAAATCAAAAGTATTTAAAAATAAAAAAAAAAATTGTCCAACAATTGGTTAATGTGCAAAATAAGATGAGTGTAATTCGAGCTACACCCAAGTTATTTTCAATTAAGAAAGGTACAGATCCAGTTGATTAAAATATGGTTAAATTACCGGTTTACAACTTGACAGATTTGTGTCAAATAAGTCTCGTGAACTTTAAAAAACTATCTAATAGGTCCTTAAACTTTCAAAATACCAAATAAATATCCGAAATCTATTAGACATATAAAGTTGAATTTTGTGTCCAATAAAACATAACCTTTCAATTTTATGTTCATTTAATTAATAAACTTTTAAAAAATGTCGAATAGTTCAATGATATATCACACTTTTTAAAGTTCAAGAACCTATTTGATACAAATTCGAAAATTTAGGAACTCAAACTATAATTTAACCTAAAATATTTAAACATTAGTCGAGAATTCGAGTGTCTATCATCCCTAAAAAAAAAAAAAAAAAAATAAGAAAAATATATTAGGGTACATAATAGAAAATGATTGTAAGGTCTCTAGGGTTGGGACCCAAGAGGAAGAGGGTCACATGGGTGTGGTTTGATGGTGTCGTCTAGTCCATTTCCTTCTGTCCAATATTGGTCCCTCACACATAAACCTCTCTTCAAAACTTATCTTCATTTTTCAAACCAAACCCACACATTCCCCAATACCATTTTACCATTACTTTTTCTTTCTTTTCTTCTCTCTTTTGTTGCCTTTTGTCTCTCTAAACCCTAGCTACACCCTTTTCTTCCCTTTCCTTGTCTCTTGGATTCATGTTTCTCGTCTCTTCGACATCATCGAGACATCATCGAGATTGCTACGATTGTCTTCTCGAAGTTTTAATTTGAGTAATTGTAATATCATTAAATTTAGGATTTGAATTCTGATGTTGTGAGTTCGTAAGTATGTTTGATTGCAATAATTTCGTAAATTTAAGGATCTGAAGGCGAGTGTCCAATCTAGTAACACTTCTTCTCAGGGTAATTATGCTTTAAATGAAATAATTTTGAAAAAGTAGTTAATTAAGTGCTTATTTTAAGGTGGGTTTATTTTAGAATAGTGAACCAAACAACTTTTTCAAAATTTTCTTGATGCTAAATATATATAACTATCTTCAAAAGTTATTCCATATACTTACTATAAAGTGTGTTTAACATTTTTAAAACCTTTTAAACTATGTAACACAATATTATAATTTTTTTTAAAGATACTTTTAAATGACTAAAAACACTTCTTATCATTTCAAAGTCACACTAAACACATTTAAGAGTGGTTTAAAATTTATTTGTAATAATCTCAGAGTTTAGGACAGGCATGTGTTGAAAATTTCAGAACATGCATTTAATCATTTAATTTTTTTATTAACGATATTTGTGGTATGAGAAATGTAAATTTTCGACTTCGAAGAGAGAGTACATGTATGATGTATGCTGAACTATACTCATTTTGACCATTCAAAATTAATTTTGATGGTACATAAAACACGTTTAAAAATATAAAAACCAAACGTTAAAATTATTTTAGATAATTAGATGCATGTTTTTGAATACGACGGAAACGATTTTAATCATTTAAAAATAAATTCCTAATATGCCCCTAGGTATTAAAAGGAAAGGAAATAGTGGAGTCAAATCAATAAATGAAAGGTAGGTGGTGCTCCCAGGTGTGGGAACATGATGGGTGGTTAGGGTGTCTCAGTATTTTTGATTTGTGTACTCAAAATTCCAATTCTGTCTTTTCCTTTCCCTTTTACTTTCCATTTCATATGCACCCTTCCCCACCTCCCACTTCTCTTTCTCACGCGCCTCCTCTCTCTCTTTTCTTCTTATTTTTTAGGGTTTTCATCTTTAAAATTATCCCCGCCGAATCTAAATTCTCACACGAAAAATATTAATATTTGATCGGTTGAGTTATGTTCCGATCGATAACTTTAGTTCTGGGGTATTTGTACGGATGACCCTCCCCTCGAGGTATGTAAAGTTTTTTGATCTTTTCATTCAAAATTTATGTTTTTTGACCTCCTGTCATGATAAACACGTGTCTTCTCGCTGTGAAAAGTCATTTGTACCCTTCGCTTACACGAAGACATTATAATTGTCGATCTCCTCGTGATTTTGCTCAGTGAAGGGTACTACATACATTGTACACTTGCTTATCACGAGAGAAGATCAACAAACATAAATTTTAAAAACTCGGATTATAAAACCTTACACACCCCAAGGGGAGGGTCATCCGGACAAAAAACCCAACTTTAATTATATAAATAAGTTATTTTCGATCACCTACTTAGAGAATTAGACATATGAGTTTAGAGGTCATTAATGATAAACTTACATACTAACATCTCGTCTGATAACCATTTAATTTTTTATTCTTATAACTTTCTTTGTTTTGTTGTCTACTTCCTACTAATGTTTTAAGAAATCAAACAAATTTTGAAAACTAAAAGAAATAACTTTCAAATAAACTAGTTTTGTTTTTGGAATTCGGCTAGGAATTCAAATGTTTCTTTAAGAAAAGTGAATCACAAAGTAAAAAAAAAAAACAAGCTTAAATTTTAAAAATAGAAAATTAAAAACAAAATAGGTATCAAACGGGGTCTAATAAATTTTGATTGAGTAAAGTTAACTTTTGTAACTTGACTTAAGATCGTCAAACCGAGCATAACTCAATTGACATAAGCTAAGAGGTCATGAGTTTGATTCTCGTATTAATTAAATACCTTCGCAAAAAAAAAAAATAGACTTAAAAATTGATGAGTTTTATGAATATTGCTAGTTTGGAAAGAGTTTAATCATATATGAAATTGCCAACATAAGCATAGTCAATCGGTATAATGTATGAACTATTGAAATCATACTAAAATAAACAAGTGAATGACTATTTCACAATTTTTTTTTTATATATTTATAAATATAATATATTTAAAAAAAAATTGCAAATATGACAATTCTTATAGTCTATTAGTGATAGATTTCTATATAGACCAATAATGTTATACCTCTATCACGGAGACCTCTTTATAGTCTATCAAGGACAAATCTCTCTCACCGATACACCATTTTTATAGTCTATTTTTAATAAAATTGTGTCAAATTTATAAATTTTTTTTTATTGTTCTAGATTTGATATTATTTCGTGTTAGATTATCTGGTATGCAATTACTTTAAAATCATGCTTAAAATATAATTTTAGTCGATATATTTTAAGATTTTTTATATTTCCATCCATGTATTTTTTATTTTTAAATGTCTAAATTTAGTTAATTTATAGTTGCTTAAAATTAGTAATTTCAATTTGAAATTAATTATTTTTATTTAAAAAAAATCAAGAAATTTCACATACTTGATGCTATGCAACTCAAAATAAAAAAAAAGGACCAAGTTGATAAATGGAATATATATATGGTAAAGTATGATTTGACAATGTTTTTATGACATATCTACATTAAGTTGGGGGAAAAAGGACCAAGTTGGCTGGAGCATGTCCTTTAACTTAATTAATTAAACTTTTTGCTTCAAGTCCTTTGTCTTACACGTATTCATATTTTTCACCTCTCACTCTATAACTTAAAAATCTTTATTATTGTTTTTTTCTTTCACTCATATAGAAAGAAATCAGATTTATTTATGTTGATTTAATGAAAGTACAATGTACTAAAATTTGAACTTATTATTGGTCTGACTTAAATTTATGTATTTAATGTATTGCCATCCTAGTAGATTTAAAATTCATTCGATAAATTTTAATTGATTTAAAAAAAATCTTGATCTAGAATTCAATTCTTCTAATTTTCTATTATTTGTCCTCTTGTTAATAAATAATAATATATATTTCTTATTTTTTTAGCTAGTTTTTTTTTTAATTACTATTAAACTTTCAAATTTAAGGTGTTTAATCAATACCTAAACACCATCCAAATAGCACAATCATCCTAACTCAAGGAAGAAGAAATGTTCTTTAAAAAAAGGAAAATAATTTATAAATAAATAAAAAAAAAATTATAAGACTAGTTACCTAAACAACAATTGGTCCAAAATAATGACAAATATAACAAAATTTAAAATATTTTGCAAATATGATAAAAATAGTGATTATCACTAATAGACTGCTATCACTGATATATGACTATCACTAATAGATGACTATAAGTGATAATTACTGACAAAGTTTTATAAAAAACTGAGGACCATCACTAATAAAAATTGACATATTTGTAATTTTTTTTTTAAATGTTATATTTTTAATTATTTTAATCTCAATTGACATCTGTTATAATTTCTCTAATTTATATGTATTTCTCTTTTAAAGTCGAAAATTCAACTTATCATGTCAAATCGAGCATAACTCAATTGCATAAAATTGTGTCTTTGACTAAGAGGTCGGAAGTTCAATCTCCTACCCCGCATTAATTAAATATATTTGCAAAAAAAAAAAAAAAATCAATTTCGCAGTCGGGATCCAAGGCGAAGCGCTCGGTAGAGATATGGGGCAATGCCCCCCATCAAATTTTGTCTTAAGTTTTACCATTCTGTATTTATTGTGGGCTCGGGTCCATTATGTATTAGGTCATTATAATGATACCCTATATAAATCTTTTAATGACTTATGTCGCTTTCTAGTCTATTATTATTGTAATTTTCTCCAATTCGTAATACAATTGTTCTCTCTCCCATCTGTAGAGGGAGCTAACACAACATTAATAAGCCACGTAAATTCTGTGTCGATTCTCTTTTGCAATTTTATTTTTTTGTTGTTCGATTCTATCGTAACACATACATTATGTTATATGAACATATACACAAAAATTTATATTTATACTTTAAGATTTTGTATTTTATTATTTTATAAATTCGTTATTAACTCCCAAAGAAAATCAAACACTGTTAGACTACATAAATTTAATAAGACCACATGTTACATATTTTTCTCAGAGGGGGTCCTATTTTTTTTTTTTTGCATAAAGTTTATTTAAATTGTACATATAGCCTAGCTAGCTAGCTGGTTTGGTCTTACAAGGAACTTTGACTTTTAACCATGAATTGTATGGGAGTCAATCTGTGTCATTTTTAAACAAACCAAAACAAAAATGATTAGATTTATTATTTCATGTTTCCAAAAATAAATAAAAAAAATAAATAAAAATAAATAAAAAAGAACACATGAATTTGTCAGCTTTTTCCAATATTCTAAATTTAATTTGATTGAAAATTTGTTCTGACAAAGTTGCAAATAATTTTAATAATGCTGAAAGATTATTCAAACATCAATGAGTATAGTAATTGGTGGGTGATTCTAATTCAGAAAATTAGCATAAACTTTATTATTTGTTTAATATAATGACTGAATGTGATATAACTCCTACAAGTTGGTAGATCATTTTGTATAATCTAATTCATTATTCTGTTCCATCTCTTCAAATTATTTTTGAAATCGCCAAACCGAGCATAACTCAGTTGGCATATGTATGACTTGATGAAGGTTCGAATCCCCCACTCCCAATGTACTCAAAAAAAAAAAAAAAAAAATTTGAAATCTTACCCCACATATATATATATATATATATATATATATATATATATATATATATATAAAATCAACTGAAAAATAGGAGAGAGATAGATTATAATCTCACAACTAGATTTTGTTGTAAAACTACACAAATGAATGTGTGTTGTTCATGATTCTAAAATTACTACTTATTGCCAACACACGAGCATATACGAGCCTATAGCTCAACGACAATTCTCATTTCTTTGAGTTTAGATGTTCAATTTTTTTAAAAAAACTATATAATTCTATTAAGAAAAATAGTTAACTAGATTATAAAGTTCAACTTGCATGGTTGGTACATTATTTTTCTTATCTAAAACTACAAGTTTGTTAATACTACGCTCGCTCAAGTTTTTTGAAATTTAAACAATCACTTGTTGCAATGGATTACCACATCACCTAGATAGTATAATCATCCATGCCAAAGCGAGCATGACTCAATTGATATATGTATGTGTTGACGACCAATAAGTCTGTGGTTGGAATCCCCTACCCCTAATGTACTAAAAAAAAATCATGCATTTGTGCATATTTAAAATGTCTTTATTACAACCACCCAAAATTTATGGCCTAGGTCCTAGAGTGGGGGTTCGATCTTGCACACCCAAACCCGAGAATAACTCAATTGCCATAAAGTTGTGCATTTGACTAAGAGGTGAAATGTTCAATCCTCACCTGCATTAATTAAATATTTTTTACAAAAAAAAAAAAATTTTTTTTTTTTTTTTTTTTTGAAAATCTCTCTAAAAATCATCACTTATTTTTTTGAAAAAAATAAATAAATCAAAACACCACATTTTATTATAAAGTTTCTTTAGAGAGAAATGAAACAACTCTCTCTAATGACAAGATGATACATTGTTAATATAATTTCAACAATCTTCCTCTAGAACAAAATACGACCAAACCTATAGACGCCAGTTACATTAGAATAATATCGTCTCCTTCCTTCGAGTTTAAACCGACGAGATATTGTTCGCATTTCCAACCCTAATTTTTATAAACCACACAAAGACACATATATGATATATGTTACCTTGATTCACTTTTCCCCAACTGCATTTACACTGTCCAACACAGTGAGTAAATATGAAAATCATTAAAAAAAGTAAAGAGAAATGCACTGTTTGTGTTTTTGTTGGTAATGACAGTAAGATAAAATGCCTCTCTGCATTAACCTCTCCCAACAGTTGAAATGAAGTTTGAGAAAAAAAATGTAACAAAGAACCAAACAAGACAGAGAAATTTAGGGCAAAATAATGAAGAGAGAGAAAAAAAAGGTCATTGAAAAGAGTGCCAATATGACTAGGTTTTGGCAGTGAATGGGACAGCTCAACTAGACAATGAATGAGTGAATGAGTGAAAAAAAAAACAAAGTTTTGAGATTTAGGGTTTTAGATTTAGGGTTTGATATGTCAACAATTTTGGTTCCATTTTGATGAAAGTAATTTAATTTGTAACCCTAAATAGTTGGTGTTCTTTTTCATTGTACCTTGGTTGGTGTTTATGTTCCCTTCTAAGTTATCATGTGACTGTCACCACTCTACTCTCCAACTCTTATTTACCAATCTACCTCATCTTTTCTTTTGGCTCTTTCTTCATCTCTCTCTCTCTTGCATTTATTTTGTGGTTTAGGTCTTGTATCTTAGTTTTATTTCATTTAGATACATCAACTTTTGAATATTTTGTTTTAGAGTCCTTCAACTTTGTATAAATTATTGTTTTAGTTAGTTTTCATCGAGGAGGATGAAAATATTCGTAAATCGAAGGGTTAATAGATATCTCTGATATCTTTTATAGATACCCATAAAATACATAAACAAATATCATCTATTAATCTCAATATGAATATAGATACTAATAACAATATCTATAACTTAGTTTGAGAGTAAATGAACTTATTTATTAATTTAAATAATTTTTTTTTTAAAAAAATTGATTTACAGAATTATCAGTCGATATTGATATTTCATTGATATATTCATGGATATATCCGTAAAATTGAACTGTTAATATTGATATTGATATCAATATTTTCGTCGTTGGTTTTTATTTGAGCAAAAATCAATTTATACTCTTAAACTTTGGATGTTGTATTAATTAAAATCTTAACCATTGATTCTATCAATTTAAACCCTAAACTTTCAGAAATATATCAATTTACACCTTTTATTAGAATTTTATTTTAAAAACGTTAATTTAAACTCACTAAGACTTATAATTTTAGCAATTAAATTCTTAAATTTTTTATAAGTAAATCAATTGTATGAAATCTTAGAGGTTTAGTTGATAAATTATAAGTCTCCACACGCGTTGAAAACTAACATTTCTATAAGAGAGAGGGTAAATTGATACATGTACGAAAGTTTATGGTTTAAATTGATAAAATCATTAGTTTAGAGTTTTAATTGATACAATCTCTAAAGTTGGATATTTTTTTTATTAGTTAGATTATTACAAATTTAGTTTTATTGGTGAGTGACAAAGTTTCAATCATTGGTGTGACTTTAAAAGTTTCAATTTAGTTTTTAGGGTTTCGCTTAGCTTCAATTTTATCTATGTAGTTGTAAAAGTTTCAACTTGCTAATATGATAATAGTAGAGACATTTATGAAGTTTTGAACAAACTATAGAGACCAAGTTAAATCTTTTAAAACAATTGAAACTAAAACTAAATTCAACCTTTATAGACCAAATGAATTAAACCCAAACCTAGGAACTAAATTGAAAGTTTTAAAATCATAGGAACCAAATTGAAATTTTGCGGACTAAATTTGTAATCTAATTAATTTTATTTTAAGATCTCAACTATTATTTTTCTTCTATTTTGGTCTCTAATTTTTTGAAATGTCTATTCTAATATCTTAATTTAAATAGATTATTTTGAGTCTATAAACTTTTAAAATGTTTTTTTTTTCATCCTTATATCATATAATATCTACTTTTGCCCACACATGTTTCACCTTTTTACACATTCAAAATTATTAAATAATTAATGACAAAATAATAGTAATTTATTTTTTTTTTTTTTTTGAGTACATTGGGGGTGGGGGGATTCGAACCACAGACCTCATGGTCGTCAACTCATAGATATGCCAGCTGAGCTATGCTCGCTTTGGCAGTAATTTTTTTTTTAAAGTTTAGTGAATAAAGTATATATTTTAGGGACTAAAATAAACTTTTTAAAAGTCTATGAACAAAATTAAATTAATTTTGATTCACAAATCATCCTTGAATTATGGTAATTATACAATTGCACATAAATATTTGAAGGATAAAAATTAAACCCTTAAACTTCAAATATGATTGAAAAATTGGATTAGGGAAATAATAATTTCTATGATGAAGTTTTCTAGCACAATTTTTTTTTTTTTTTTTAATGAAGTTAGTGACATGACATGATTATTTTTTCAAACTATATAGGTTTGACGATTTTAATTTTCACCATTAAAATTTAGCAATAACAATCATAACATTCACTATAATTTAAGGCCAACATCAACATAACTCAACCAACACGATGTATGAACTATGAACTAGAGCTCTTAAGTTCGATTTTCACAAACCATATATTGTAAAAAAAAAAAAAAAAAAAAAAAAAAAAATCAATATAATTCAAGTTTGTGAAACTTTTTTTTCCTTTCTTTTATTCTCTTCATTTTGCTATCATACTAAATCGATTTAAAAAAAAAAATTTAGTGTTTCCACTAATAGATAGAAAAACAAAATTATTTTGAGAGATATGATCCTAGAAAAGAAATATTTATTATTTTTATTATAGAATTTTAAAGAATTCAAATGTTTCTTTAATAAATATGAAAATGATGAGGTGAGAAAACAAGTATAAATTTGAAAAACAAAAAATGAAGTGGCCTAAATTTTATATGAGTTTTTTTTTTTTTTTTTAGTGATAATCCTTTGATTTTATACACAATATCCTAATAAATGATGTTAGTTTCGTTTGTATGGATAATTTTGGTTGGGCCTAGAGACGTGGCTGAAAGCCCAAACATATATGTAAATAGGCTGCATCAATATAATTGGACCAATCAGCAACTGGCCCAATGTTTAAACAGCTTTCAATGGAAATTAGACGGTAAAAATAAATAAAAAATAAAAAATAAAAAGGTAAGAAAATATATATTTTTTTTTTTTTGCAACGGTATTTTAATTAAAGCGAGGATTGAACCATGACCTTATAGTCGCGGGCACAATCTTATGTCAATTGAGCTATGCTCGGTTTGACAAGAAAATACTTCATAATAGCTAAAAGGTGAAATAAAATATAGGTTTCATATTTTCATTTGATAGTTTTTTTTTTTTTTTTTTGGACCACATGGTCACTAGGCGATACATTATGTCATTAGCTATGCTCTTGTTGGCGCATTTAATAGCAACTTAAATTATAGAGGTGAAGAGTGAACAATTGTCTTTCCGATTTCGGGAGATAAAATTATTTATGGTCAACCTAATACAACCGAAAATGAATTTTGTTTGAAAAAAATCTCCCACCAAGTTAGATATTTAGATATGAAAATGTCTAATAAAAGAACTTTAACAACCTCCTATATTCCTATATTCTTGAGTTGTGAGGAGAGATACAATTGAAAGTTGTTTCTTTTGGTAAAAAAAAACAAAAATAATAATAATAATAATAATAATAATAATACAAAATGACTAACAATCCTCCTACATGGAAAAAAATGGTTTTTTGTATTAGAGATGCGAAAGTAGAGGTAAACGAAGATCCTTACTCACATCATAAATACGTCATAGAAGGTTTTGAGAGTCGAAGTTTTCAATCCAATTTCAGTCTTCAACCGTGCAAAGGTTGAGGTAGATAATTTTGTTCAAGGTAGAGAGTTTCAAAATTGAGAATCAATGACTGTTTCAAATCAATTTGGAAGATGGAAGATTTGCAAATTTCCTAATTCAATATTGCAGGATACATAATTGATTGAACGTTTTTCCGAGTAAACTCAACATGCATACCAATTTTAATTTTTTTTAATATCATTTGTCCAATGTTCACAAATTAATGACTTATGGTATATACACACATATACTTCATATGATATACTATATACACACATATACTTCATATGATATACTTACATGTGTAAGTTGTTATAGATGTAACTACGAATATATACCCACACTAAAAGTTATCGAAGACACAATTTTTATCATTTTCTTACAATCGTCTATGAACATTTTAGTTGGTGATAAACATCAATATGTTGAAAAATTAATTTGAATTAATGTTCCAGATTAGGCTTTAATTTAAAATAATTTTACATATTTCAATTTAATTGTTGCGAAGGTTGAAGGGAAAAGAGAAAGTTCATGCTCGCACCGAAAATACAACGTACGGGGTTTTGGGAGTCGAAGTTCTCAGCCCAATCCGAGCGTTCAACCGTGTAGAAGGTTGAGGTAGAGGATTTTGTCCAAGGTAGAGGGTTTCAAAGTCGAATTAACTGATGATTCAAATCGATTTGGAAGATGAAAAATTTACAAATCTTCTAATTCAATATTGCAGGTAATGAATACAGTTGAATGTTTTCTCTCGATAAACTCAAGACCAATTTTAATTTTTTTAATGTCATTTGTTTGACTTTCACAAATTAATGACTTATGTATATATACACAAATTAGAAATTATCGAGAGCGTCGTTATTATCAATTTTTTTTACCACTGCCTATGAAAATTTTATTTGTTGATAAAACTAATAGGCTGAAAAATTAATTTGAATTAATGTTCTAGATTAGACTTTAATTTGAATTTTATTTACATGTTTCAATATGACCATATCTCTCTCTTACTCAATATTTGAATTGGTGTATACTATTTTTTTTTTATCATTTTTCCCATGATTCTCTCATAATAAATCTTTTTTTATGAAGTTTTAGTTCATTGATCTAACATTTAGATATCATTTTTGTATGAATAATTTCATCCAAACATATTGTAAATATTGTTCTAAATATAGAAGTTAGCTATCTTTTAACAAAATAATTGAATTAACTATTTTTTAAATTGCACTATTTCATTTCAGCTAAAAGAATAATTGAATTAACTATTTTTCAAATTGTACTATTCCATTTCAGCTAAAAGAGTTTATCGTCTTTTTTTTACATGTAGAGTGGGGAATCAAACCTGTAACCTCTTAGTCATTAAGTCGTAGATTATGTCGGTTGAGCTATGTTCATGCTAATCGAATAAACCAATCAATTATCAAGTATACTAATTATTTTATAAATATAATATGATATGTAACAGGTGTATTATATGTTTCTAGATGGTCCATGATGACATTTTATAAACAATATTTGTTAATTGATCAACAAAGACTATTTTTGACTCTCTTTTTTGGTTGATAACTTGATATATACTATTGATTTTCACATTCAAATCAAATCATCCATAGATGCAAAAAAAGTACTTTTTGACTAATACAAAATATATATATATATAAATTGTCAAAAATATTTTATACACAATGTCTATGATTGATATCAATGTTTTAAATTAAAATAAATTTTATATTTGAAAAGTTATAGTACATTATTTTCAATAGGGTCTCTTTAAATAATGCTATAGATTATGATAGTCTTAAACCAGATATTGACAAATTTTTTTTTGTAGATTTTTCTTCTTCTTTGGTTTAAAACCTAAACCAAACATTATATTTATTCAGTTTTGATGTCTAAGCTTTTAGAACTTTTGTTTTAGCCATTCAACTTTCGTATTTATTCCATTTTAATTTTTAAACTTTCTAACATTCTATTTTAATTTTTAAACTTTGCATGTAAACACTTATTTAATTAAGTTCTCATATTTATTTTTTATTAATTATTTAACATAAATTTAAATGCATCTTAAATTCCAACACATGACATTCTACTAGTGTGGCTTCAAATGTTTGTTTGTATTGACATCTACTCATCATGTAATTAAATAGATAAAATGTGTGCCTCTGCCTATATTAGATTTCTATTTAATAGTTTATAAAAAAAAATATATTTTTTTTCCTCATTCAGAAATAGGTTATTGGAATTTCTTCCCTTCTTTTGGATAGATAATTGATTGGTTAGGTCAATATATCTACTAGTTGACACATTTCTTCTCCGATTGCGGATAAAGATTGTATTTTTTGGATTCCGGAGAAAAAAAAATACTTATTTTCAGTTAAATCTATAAAATAGTTTCTTTTTAAGAGGCTGTTTTTTTTAATATTATATTTTTTAAAACTTATTATTAAAATATTGTAACTTTCAAACTATTTATAAAAATATAGCACCTCCACATCTTGTTACACGTGGATAAATGTCGTCTTTTCAAAAGACTATCTTGCTCCACATGGGATGGAGGTCGTCTTTTGAAAAGACGACCTTCATCGTTACCTACCTCATTTATTAAAAAATTCATATCTTTTTAACCAGATATTCAAAATTTTCAAAAAAGGTATGGTTGGAAAGCTAACGGCGAGAGCTTCAATTTGATACCTGGTTTCACTATTTTTAGAGTTGTGTATCAAAAGATAAAAACCATCGAAATTGGACTATAACTCTGCAAATTTAAGAACGGAAGATTGTTTTGAGGGGTGCATTAAAAAATTGACATCTTTTTACCCAAATATTAAAAAAAATCGAAAATGGTACTGTTGGAAAGTTAACACAGAGAGCTTCAATTTGATACCTAGTTTCACTATTTTTTGAGTTGTGTATCAAAATATATATATCGTCAAAGTTATGAAAACTTCACTAAACCCAAAACTGAAGATACGACTGAAAACTTCAAAACTGTAGCTAAACTTCGACGATCTGTATCTTTTAATACACAACTCTACAAATAGTGAAACTAGATATCAACCTCTCTGTTTTTCAACCGTATCTTTTTAGAAATTTTTTAATATCTGAGTAAAAAAATGTCAATTTTTTAATGCACTATTCAAAGAATCTTCAGTTCTAAAATTGGTAGAATTATAGTCCAACTTCGATGGTATTTATCTTTTGATACACAACTCCAAAAATAATGAAACCACATATCAAATTGAAGCTCTCGCTATTAGCTTTCCAATCATACATTTTTTGAAAATTTTGAATATCTGGTTAAAAAGATATGAATTTTTTAATAAATGAACGATGAAGGTCGTCTTTTCAAAAGACGACCTCCATCCAATGTGGAACAAGATCGTCTTTTGAAAAGACGACCTTCATCCACGTGGAACAATATCGTCTTTTGTGCTCTATTTAAAATTGCTATAATTTTATAAATAGTTTGAAAGTTACAATATTTTTATAATAAATTTTAAAAAATACAATATTAAAAAAAAAACAGCTTCCAAGAAGTGTTCCCCTCTTCTACAATATATTTTTACCCAAAAAAAAAAAAAAAAAAATTCTTCTTTGGACGATGATTCACAAAGATTTAAACACAGCACAAAAAATGCAAGTTCGTCTTTTTTCAGTTATGTATCTTAATCCAAATTGGTGTGTGATTTGCAAAGAGAATGCATAAACTATGAATCATATTTTTCTGTATTGCTCCTATGCTAAAAGTCTTTGGTCCACTCTTTTAAATGATTCTAATATGTTATCTATTCTGCTGGACAATAATTTATTTCTCAAAGCCTTGCTATGCCAAACATATTATGTGGTGCAACGTCTTCAGAGTCATTTTATGATATATTTGGTTGGAACGAAATGACATGATCTTTAGTAATAAATCAAAGTCTCTACATCAGTTATGGTATGAGATTATCATCAATGTTGCTCGAAGTTATTTTATAATCATGATACTTCTACTATAGCACTTAATTAGAAGACTTTCTTCGTCTTGTACTCTTTTTTCTCTCATCAAGTATTTTTTTATAAAAAATAAAAAAGTTTATTAGTAAAAAATTAAAAAATAGAATAACTATCTAAAAGCTTAAAGATCTTTAGTCTTTTAGATTTTTTTTTTCCTTGTGATGTACTGTATGCATTCTTATGCTTATTCAAATATCAATAAATGTTCACCTATATAATCCTAAATTTCTCCAACGTTAGTCAAAGGTTGTAAGGATAAAGTGGACATAAAAAGATGATCTCAAAAGTAATATAATGGAAGTTGTCTTGTAGAATTTAATGTATCCAATTTTTAATAATAGATTGTCATGCCCACATGTTTTTCAATTGTCAAAAGAACATATCTCAAATCAATAAAGCCATAGATTTATTAATTGTTTTCATGAATTGAAATTAGCATAAAGTTTGAGAAATTTAGATGTTTGGTCAATGTATATTATTATTTAAAATAATATTATGAATTGGAAGAAAAAGAAGCAATCTTATCGAAAATGATCTCCATAGAAAATAAAGTCTAAAAATTGAAAAGTTTACATCTTACTTCATTGCTTAGGTGGTCTAGTTATCAAAAGAGCAAATCCCTTTAATCAAATGACTTCTTCCAATCCAACATATCGTCATCTTACTTCACCGTCACGAAGCCAACAATATGAGTATAAGTCAACTAACATAATGTATGTATGAACTAGTGACAATGAGATCAGAGCTTCAATCCCTTACACTCTACATGTACTTTTAAAAAAAGAAAAATTGACTTCTTCCGAACCATAGTCTTTCTAATCTTTTCAATGTCTTTTAAGGAATTTCGAATTGGAATTCTGACCTTTTAGGCCTCCTTCGAAATTCTGACCTTTTAGGCCTCCTTTAATAAATAATTTTATTTTTTATTTTAAAAATTGACAAGTTTATTTATAATTTTTTTTTTTCCTAAAAAAGAGGGGTTTTAAATCGGTCTTAAAATGTGATAACTTTTGAGAGCAATGTTGATTTTTTTTTTTGAGACGACATGTGAGAAGTGGAATTAAACTTGAAACATCTAACTCATAGTTCATACATCATGTGAGTTGAGCTAGACTCATGTTGACTTTTTAAAGCAATGTTTGAAGTGAATAAATTTTCAATACACATTTAATGGACACAAATATTTTAATAAACTTTGTTGATGCAAGAATTTGGACCTCCTAGCCAGCGGGCTACGGATGATCAGGTTCGCCGTGTGGTCCGAGGCCGACCTACAAGGAGAGGGAGAAAACTTGCACCGGTGCGGGGCTGACCCCACACCACTATAATGCTTAAGTTAGAGAGAGAGTCTAAGCATAAGTAGTAAGTAACAGTGAGAGTGATGTGTACCGCATGTCGCATATCTTCAATGAAGGGTGAAACTCCATATTTATAGGAAAGATGGACGTTGGTTGCTATACCGACGTCATACGCCTAGGAGGTGACGGGTGTCAGGATACGTCGTATGCCTAGCAGGAGGTGGCGTATGACCGAGCTGGGGATCGGCCGAACTGAGGATCGAGCTGGAGATCGACCGAACTGAGGGTCAAGCTGGGGGTGCTGGCCCTGGGGTCTGAGCTGACTGTGGGCCTACGTTGATTTCAACCCATAACAAACTTAAAAATCAAAGTATAAAAAAAAGAATATATATATATTAATGGATAGAAAACTAAGGTATTTTTTTTAATATACTAATGAGTCGTGAGAGATTCAACCTTCAATTTCAAGAGAGATAATACATGTCAATTATTGCTGATTTTTTTTTTTTTTTTTTTTTTTAATATTAATATAAGTATAAATAAAAAATAAATAAATAAATATATATTATTATGTTATAAGAAGTCTTAAATATTTTCACTACATATATATTTTGAATCTTTCTATGAAGAGATTCGAGATTCGAATCTTCCAACCAAACATGTTATATATATATATAGAAAACGTCTACTTAATATCTCTTAGATTTCTCTCAGGTCTAGATCTTTTAAAAATGATTCACCAACATCCTTTCCAAAAAAAAAAAAGAAGAAGAAAAATATTCACCAACATAAATATATGTTTCATAAAACTGCTAAATTCTCGACAAATTGAATACCTCAATATTTTCGAGTCTGTTTGGATTCAAAACTTTGGAATACCTTCTAAGCATTTTAAAAAAAAAACATTCAATAATTTTTTTTTTATATCTTACATTAAAATAATAATAAAAAAAAACTGTTAAGTAACAAACCTTTTTTGTTTCACCATTTCAAAATGATTATTAAATATGTTAATTTTTTCTTTCTTACTACATATTTTTGGATAATCTGTCTCCAGAGTGTAACAAAACGAAGATAACGGGAAGTGTGGAAACAGAAGAGAAATGACACGAAGGAAAGAATTATATCAATTGAGTTTGATAATTCGATATCTTGAATTGAAAATGTTACAAACATTATATAGTAAATTAATTAGTAAATTAACCCACTAACCTTGTAATTCTCTGCCATAATCTCATTAGGCCACTAACACATTTTCTCTCCGTTATAACCACACACATGTCACTAATCCCACTAACACATTTTCTCTCAATTATAACCACACACATGTCACTATAAGATTTAAATTAAATTAAATAAATAAATAGTTTGCACTAATTTTTAACACTCCCCCTTAGTGCAAACATACGATCAACAACACCAACTCCAATCATGAATTCTTCACACTTGGATTTACCATGCGCCTTGTTAAATATATCAGCAACTTCCAAGGATAACTTCATAGGAGTAGTAATTGATTTTGACTTCTTCATGTCAAACCGAGTTAACAAAGTATTTGCATACCCATTCTGTGAGACAAAGTATCCACCTGGCTTTTCAACCTTCAAGCCAAGAAAACGTCTCGCTTCACCGAAACTCTTCATTTTAAAACCAATAGACAAACCATCTCGAAAAATAAAATTTTCTCTTCTATTTGGATCCATGAATCTCCATCTTTTTCTGTGAGTACCATATCCCACAAAAATACAACGCCTAACCTTTGAAACATGAACATAACAAACTGATCCAAAAACTCGAACATAACTCACATTGGGTTTACGAATTATGACGTGACAAGCTGACTGAATAGTTGCTGCCCAAAGCTCCTTTGGAAGATTCTTTGCATGCAGCCAAGACAAGCACATAGATGTAAGACGTTGAATGCTATGCTCTTTGCAATATGTCTGAAATTGATCAGACATATATTCTCCCCCATTATCTGTGCGAAAACACTTTATCGGCAACATAAATTCTTTCTCCACTAGCTCCTTGAACGGGATAAACTTGGAGAGAACCTCACTTTTAGCCTCCAAAAAATACACCCAAGTGAACCGAGTAAAATCGTCCACTATAACCATAACATAATGACAACTAGAATAATTGGGTATTTCCGTCGGCCTCATCAAATCTGAATGAACTAACTGCAATGCAATCGTAGCTCTATTATTTGAATTTGGGAAAGAAAGAAGATGTGATTTCCCAAATTGAGAACCAGGACAAACCAAATCACGGCGAATTTCTTTTAAGATGGGAATACCACCAATAAGTTTCTTCATAGAAATTCTTTGCAACAATTGATAACCAACATGACCCGGCCGAGCATGCCAAGGTGTTGCACTATCATTCTCACATGTCTTTTCAACATATGCATCAGTTGCAAACAAAACATTGAGGGAATCTTTCCTCTTTCCCGTAAACAAAACATCAACATCAAATTGTTTAATATTAGAAACAATTTTCACATCATCTGGACCAAAGAGAACATACCTCCCAGAGTCGGCAATCTGAGAGACCGAGACCAGATTCTTCTTTAAACCTGGAACATGATAAACATCTTCAAGAGAAATATCACCAACATTTGATGCACCATCCTTAACGTTAACTTGCCCTTTTTGAACAACAGGATGTATGGAATTATCAGCCGTCGCAATGACTCTTCTTCCTTGATGAGTACGTACATCAGAGAGAAGAGAAACATTTCCAATTGAATGATGAGAACAACCAGAATCAACAATCCAATCCTCATTATAATCTATAAAAGCATTAGCATACAAGTTATTGGGTTGATCAATAACTTCAATTGATAAGCATTGTTCCCAAGTAACTTGTTCAGGTTTGTTACTTTCCTGTACAACATTTGCTTCTGCTTCTTTGATAATCACCCGACAATTTTGTCTAATATGGCCGAATTTTCCACAACGTTGACACACCACCTTTATCCAACAATCACGTTTGATGTGTCCCGGTTTGCCGCACCTAAAACATCCTTTTGAATTTCCCTTGGACTGCCCTTCAACCTTGGAATCATTGCTGTCATTTGAATAAAACCTTGGAGAAGAATTAACTCTTCCCTTTTCTTTTGCATAAAGAACAGCTTCCACCTCAGAGTGAGTTAGCTTGTAGTTGCTAAACATTTGTTTCATCAATGCTTCCTGATTTGAAAGCAAATTTTCCAACTCAATGATAGAAGGTTGAGTTGCCCAACCTTGTATCGATGAAATAAATGGCATAAACTCCTTTCGCAGTCCACGAATAAGATAGCGACGCACACGAGCATCACTAATAGGATCATCCTTGTCTAATTCTGAAATTTCAGAACATAAAGTTTTAATTTTCAGAAAATATTCTGAAACCGGCAAATTACCTTGAGTCCTTCCAGCAAGTTCGTTCTCCAAATATTGCAACCTCGTCGTGTTCTTTTGAGTGAACAACCTTTCAACTGTGTCCCACACTTTCTTTGGACAACTTACATCACGAACATGCTCAATGTACTCTTTGCCAATGGAAGTCCGCAAAGCAAATAAAGCTTTGCCACACTTGACCTTCCACTTTCTTCGTGCCTCAACATTCTCCAGAGTATCTTCTGGAATTTCTGCATCATCACCGGAAACAAGATCCCAAAGATCTTGCCCTTGTAGAAAAGCTTCCATACATAGCTTCCAATAGCTATAATTATCACCGGCAAGCTTGTCTACACAAACACTGTTTCCACCGTTCATCTTCAACGAGTATTTAAACTCAAACACAAAACAAAGAACCTTGAAGCTCTGATACCATGTAACAAAACGAAGATAACGGGAAGTGTGGAAACAGAAGAGAAATGGCACGAAGGAAAGAATTATATCAATTGAGTTTGATAATTCGATATCTTGAATTGAAAATGTTACAAACATTATATAGTAAATTAATTAGTAAATTAACCCACTAACCTTGTAATTCTCTGCCATAATCTCATTAGGCCACTAACACATTTTCTCTCAGTTATAACCACACACATGTCACTAATCCCACTAACACATTTTCTCTCAATTATAACCACACACATGTCACTATAAGATTTAAATTAAATTAAATAAATAAATAGTTTGCACTAATTTTTAACACAGAGTTTCTTCAAAAATAATTTTTAAATCAATTCAATTTTTTTAAAAAATTATTACTTTTAATTATTAAGTTTTTTTTTTAAAAAAAGAAAAAAAAAACTTTTCATCCTCTAAAATCATTATGAAGAAACTATTCTAAACCCACTCTAAATAATTTTTTATTTTATTTTTTCCAATGGTGATTATTGGAAAACTTTTAAATATTTTTTTTCAAAAGTTAATCCAAACTATCTATATTTAAAGGAGCCACTAATGAAAAAGAGCAGCCATGTTAGAATTAGAAAGATAATAATACTAGGTGGATTTCGTACACATAGAAACAGTCGAAAAGTACACATTTCCTTATTTTCTTCGACCACCAACTTTTTTTTTTTGTGCCCTACTTTTCCCCTTCTTTCTTTCTCAATCATCTCTCTTTCTACGAAGCTTCCCTTTATATTAAAATTACAACCCTACAAAAACCCCTCATCCCCATTACAAACAACAATCAAATTCCCAATTTTCCTCTCTTTTTTAATTTTTTTAATTTATTTTCTCTAATGGAGAATTTTAGAAGCCTTCCTAATCATGATCTTCATCACCAAAAAAGGCAAACTCCCAAAAAATTAGCAAAAACAATTGAGAACAAGCCCATCAAAGTGAAGTACATTTCTAATCCCATGATGGTGAAGGCGAAAAACGAGTCGGAATTTCGAGCCATAGTTCAGAAGCTAACCGGCCAGCACTCGGCTGATGATGCTTTTGATCAACCAGCTGAAGAATTCAACCAAGTTTTTAATCCCCCGACGTCTACTGTGGCTTCTTTTGACCTTAAGGATTGTGTCGTCTATGATCCGGTCGGGGTCGGGGTCGGGGTCGGGGAAGGTCGATACTGGCGAGGTGAAATGGAAGGTTGTTCTTTTTCTGGGTTTCAAGCTTCTTCTTGTGTTGATATATGGTGATGAAGATGATGAGGAAGTTGACGAGTGGTGTGATGGCTTTTTAGCTGGTTTTTGTGGGACTTTGTATTTAATATGTGAGAGATAATTAATAGATATAAATTGGATTTTGTTAATTGATTGAATACGAGGTAAAAGTGTTGGCCTGCTTAAAAAACAAATATGTCAAGGTTGAGTATAGTTGAACCGCTTAAGTGAGCATCTTTATCATTCAGGCATTATTAGATATGGAAATTGTTTTCTCTTAGTCAAGAGACACAACTTTATGTCAATTGAGATATGTTCGGTTTCGATTTGAAGGATAATCATAAGTTTCTAATTTTTTTTTTCTTCCACTTTTTAAATACACTAAAAACTAATTATAAATAAAGTTCCAAAAATTTAGTTCAACTTTTCATTTTTCCTAAAATTTTCAGGTTTGTTACTACTTGTCTATTATCTTGCTGAACCTACTCAATCTCTGGTTCTTTATGCTTTTCTTTCTCTGACCACCTTTTTATTTCGCTAGTCTCTTCCGATTGGTTACTTTAAATTGAATGTTGATGTCTCATGGGCTTCCACTTCAATTGTGGCTGAATCGTAATTAGGAACTCCTCGGACTCGATTCTTTTTTCTCAAGCTCTTAAAGGGAGCTTCTCTCAACAGCCTTTTCATGCAGAATTGGTAGCCATTCGAGTCAGTCTTTTCCTAGCTTGCACTTTGGACATCCGTCATTTAGTTGCTGAATAAGATTGTGCTTCAGTCGTTCAAGCTTTGGTCTCTGGCGGCCTTTTCCTCAATGATAAAGACACTTGGATAGTTGACTCTAAAAGTTTTCTAAGCAATTTTGAGTTTTTCTCTATCAATCATGTTCATCACTTTTCTAATTGTTTGGTTGATGCCCTAGCTGCTTTTGATTCCCATTCTCGGTATTTTGGGACTCCAACTTTCCTTTGTGGCTCATTTCCCTCGCGTGTGAAGATTTGTTAGTCCAAGTGGATTCTGACTAATAAATTCTTCTTTCAAAAAAAAATATACATATAATCACCACTCTCATATTGTATATTATAGTTTAAAAAAAAAACTTTTTGATTTTTTGTTATATTATTTTGCCAACTACCAAAAATTCACTTATCTAACACTCGATTTAAACTTGGGGTTTACATATATATTCACGTTAACTACTGAAGAGTGAATGATGTATTTCACGGGAGAATTCAGTATTGGTAGCTAGCAATTGGAAGAAGAAGAAAGGTTGCTGGGAATGTGAAACTGTTTGAGCACATGAAACATAATTGTCCGAACAGAGCAGGTTCGTCAAAGAGCTCTGGGTCGGATGCTGACGTTGTCTCTCTCGCCAGAGGAGATGCTGCTAGCTTTTATTGAAGAAAGACATAATTCATCCTTGGGTATGTCAGCTTTTACTATGATAGAGGATGTGATGTTAACGATTCCACATGTTTGCACATGGGCATTGACTTGACAGTTATGCAAGGTGTGCGGTGGAAGTTATGTCAATGGCTGAAGAACTTCCAGGTGAGCCAAGTAGGTGTGGAAGTTGCACCATAAATTTCAGCAAGGTTTATCGACATGTGACGAAGAAGTAAAAATCTTGGAATGTAACATTTCAAGTGGTCTACTCTTTATGGTGGAGTGAGTTATAGTTCTCTGTGTTGAGGATTATATTTGTCGGTAAAGACAACATATGCAACAAAAGTTGTGGATTATAGTTGTAAAAGACAACGGATGCAACAGAACTTGTGGATTCTTCAAATATCTTGCCAACGTGGAATTTGTAGGATTTTTGACAATATATAAGAAGAGGGATTGTCCCACATTGGAAAGATTCAAGAAAGTCATGGGCACTAAAGACTATAAAATAAGCCTATGACTTTAGTTTTTAATCATCTAAATTATAAACATTTTAAGATTGGTGAACTAACTCTAGTTAATTTTTCTATTGTATTCTCTAGTTTTAGAGTTTAGCAAAAGAGTGTGAGTGGTGCAAATTAGCTTTGGGGGAGTGTTTTTGTAATTGGGGTCAATTTTCAAATTGTGGAGTTTCGGTGGGCTGTGGTTTCTTGTGTTTTTTTTATTTTTATTACTTTTAATTTCTCCGTGAAAGGTTTTGTCCTAACAATTACTACATAATATAATCTAAACTATATAATTTAACTTGTGAAAATCAAGCCAACATGAACCTAATCTCAACTGGCATAATGTTGAAGTTGATTTTAAATAGAATCAAATGAAAATTGTTATGAATATTAACATTTTTAAAGTTTTAATTGATACGATAATTAGTTTAGAATTTTAATTCATCAACTATAAAGTTTAGAGGTATAAATTGATTTTTTTTTTATTATAGGAATTAATTTATATATGTTATGATTAACCTAGATATTAATAAACCATCTTACATATTGATTATTAAGAGTAATCATAAAGAGGATCAAATTTACATATGTTTAGGGTTTTTTTTTCCTTCTGTATTTGCAGTTATTTTTGCATAGTGCTTTTGTAATATTTAATTTAAATTATGCTAGATTTTCTATGATTCCAAATTTAATACCCAAAAGATAATAATTTTTTTTTTTTTTTTGCATAAGTAAAATTTGGACGATAATAAAATATTTTAAACAATTACATGAGTACAAGATTGAACCCCTACATTAAATATTTTAAACAATTACATGAGTACAAGATTGAACCCCTACATTAATTAAGACAAGTTACACAATGCGTTGAGTCGTGGCTGTGTGATTGTTTAAGACAACTAAAACTTTATAGCATATATATCTGAATCCAATCCAAAAACAACTAAATATGAACATTGTTCAATAATTAATAAGAACATTCAAATCTCCACCCTCCCTCACAATCAATTATAATGTTATATTTTAATTTAAAAAATAAAAAAGGAAAAAAATCTAATAAAAACAAATGCCTTAAAAAAAACAAAAACCTAACTCCAACAAAAGCATTATTTTTCGTGTGGTTATAAAAAAAGGAAAAGATTGGGTGTAGTCGGGGCTACTCACCTAACTTTATGCAACCCACTCCAACCAAAAAAAACTCAAAAGTATTTAAATAAAGATGAAAGAAAAGTTTGACTCATAATTAAATAAAAAGATAAATGTAGTGAACTACACCCAAAAAAAAAAAAAAAAAAAATCTCATAAAAATACCACAACTAGCCAAAATAGAAGCAACTTTCCAATACTTAACTACATACACATAAATGTAAAATTTTCATTTATTTTATTATATTACATTAAATAAAAACATATACACTCAAATGAATTAGGTGAAAAGTAGGCCTAAGCGTTATAAGGTGAGATTAGTTGAGGTACACGTAAGGTGACTCGAATACTCACGAATAAATAAATTAAAAAAAAAAAAAATGTGAGTTCAAACAATTATTAGTTTTTCTCACTACTAGGTTAACACTTCTTTTCTTCTATTAATCAATTTGGACAATAATATGATAAATATACTACAAAACAAATATTTAAAGACTGAAAAAATATATAAAAAAAGCTAACCAATTTTCCTTAATATTTGGTAGATAAATTTGGATTAAAAATGAAAATATAGAAAATCAATTAATTTTGACGTGGATAAATACTAAATTACCTTAATCTAAGAGAAATTGTGTAACATATGTCAATTTAGAATAAGATAATTAAAAGTATAGCATGTTTTTAAAAATATTGCAGATATGGTAATTTCTATCGCTGATATCTTATGGTTGATAGAAGTTTATCGTTGATCACTATAGGTGATATGATAAAGTCTATTAGTGATAGAAATAGATTTTCTTGCCATATTTGCAAAACATTTTAAAGTTTGCTAAATTTAGTATTAGTTTGGGCATGATTAGTGATAGAAACAGATTTTCTTGCCATATTTGCAAAACATTGTAAAGGCTATTTGTGCAACCAACCCGAAACAGATTTTCTTGCCATATTTGCAAAATATTTTAAAGATTCGAACCACAAACCTTTTGGTCATCTTTTGGTCATCAAGTCATACATATGCCAGCTGAGCTATGCTCGCTTTGGCATCACACTGTCGGTTAACACTCACAAACGATAGTTTTTTTTTTGTTTTTTTTTTTTTTGAAAATTCAAACGATAGTTTTTATTAATTAGCAGTTCTAAATTATTGATAAATAAGACTCTTAGAACAGTCAAACAAGTGAGCCAAAAAGATTATAATTATTGTTGTTATTATAATACACAATTAATGTAGCAAAACTGGTAAACTTTGTCTTTGGTCCATTAAGCCAAATTATATAATCAATAGAACAGTCAAACAAGTGAGCCAAAAAGATTATAATTATTGTTGTTATTATAATACACAATTAATGTAGCAAAACTGGTAAACTTTGTCTTTGGTCCATTAAGCCAAATTATATAACCAATTGATCAAGAGATTATTGAGAGTTTTAGGGGGCGTTTGGAGCGCAGGGTGGGTTATTATAGTTGGTGGGTTATAATAGTCTGTGTTTGGAGTGCAGAGTTGTATAGTCTGGGTTTAGTAAGTCTGTGTTTGGGGTGCAGAGTTGTATAGTGTGGGTTTAAAATACAGTTTTCTTTAACATGAAGTTTGAAATATCTGTTTATGTTAATTTATTTTTTTTTCTACAACTTTTTGTTGTATTTATATAGTTAAATGTATATTACATATTAATTTTTTAAAAATTAAGAAAATAAATATTAATTAGGAAATCACAAATAATCGACAACAAGAGGCTCGGTGGAGAGAGAAATAATACAATTTTATTTCACATGGAGTTTGAAATATGTGTTTATGTTAGTTTATTTTTTTTCTACAACATTTTGTTATATTTGTATAGTTAAATGTATATTACATATTAATTTTTTAAAAGTTAAAAAAATAAATATTATTTAGGAAATCACAAAGGTTCGGTGAAGAGAGAAATTTGGGATGAAATGGAAGATAAAAAATAGTGAGGTGAGGAAGACAAAGAGAGAGAAAAAAATCAGTAAATTGAGTGAAGAAAATAGAAAAAAAAAACAAAGAGAGAAGAAAACTCGAAAAAAAAACAAAAGAGAGAAGAAAACCCGAAAAATTAAAAAAAAAAAAGTAATAATAAAAAAAAAAAAACTGTAGAACTGCTACAGTAAACACTGTAGCAAACCGGGAGTTATAATAACCCCACCCCCAACTTATATAGTTGGGGCTCCAAACATGGGGTGGGCTATTTAAGCCCACCCCACCCTACCCAACTCGGGGGGCCAAACAGTCCCTTAATGACATTGACTACACGAGAAGAGTTTGTGGACAAAATTAATTTTGTAAAAATATTTGATTTTCCACATTCAAATCAATCCTCTCATATAGATGCAAACTAAAATTTTTGACTTATCTAACTGCAAAGTCTAGTTTGCTGTCAAATCGAGCATAACTCAATTGACATAAGGTTGTGCCCGTGACTAAGAGGTCATAGGTTCAATCCTCGCATTTATTAAAATACTGTTGTAAAAAAGAAAAGTCTATTTTGCTTGGAGTTGGCTCAAGCTGTCGGAGCTGACCGGGAGAAATTTCTTTGAAGCATTCACAACAAATTGATACATCAAACTAACAATCTGATTTAAATTTAGATCTGGGGACCCTCCTGGCGTGTGGTAGTGGATCCTATCCTTTGGCTTTATCTTGACCAGAATAGATCTTTTTTTTTTTTTTTTTGATATCCGTGAGTGTCTAGACCAGCTTACGCGCACCTCTACTATTCTCACGTGACAGACCGTCTGACCCTACAACATTTGGCTGCCAAGAAAACCCGTAGGAAATTAATTCCTAGGTAGGTGACCACCAAGGATTGAACTCATTCCCTCTTAGAGGGCATTGAAGTCCCAACACTGATGCTGCATGGAATGAAGAAACAGGTCGCGATAGAATTGAGAATGAATTATTTGTGATTGGGAGGGACGAGTGATTTGTGCAGGACACAAATGCATCCCACATAAATGGTCTATTCTCTTTCTTGAAACCATGACCATTTTAGAAGGATTATATTGATGACCATCACTAATCGAAGCTATATCGTCTTCTAGTCGAGTCGAATTCTCTAAATTCCATCAAACTTATTAACCAAAGGGTGGTAAAACTCACAGAAGTTCAAAACATTCTCCTCCACATGCAGAATTTAGCATCGCCATGGGAGTCCATCTCTTTCTCTCATACTCGAAGAAGTGCCAAGATGAAAGCTGACAAACTTACACGACGTACGCCCTCTCTGACTTGATGACACTTGAAAATTCTAGATTATTCTGCTTGTCTGATGTTTTTCTTACAACTTTAAATTTCGTCTTTTTTATTCCAAAAAAAAAAAAAAAAAAAAACTCCATAGTCAAAGTTTTCTCTCTCTCATTGGTTCAAGTTTACTAGTCATAATTTATTATTAATCAAGATTAAGCTTGTCATTTGAATTTTTTAGATTTGTTTAGTTTTGATCTATATATATATATCCATTTTTCTTTTTTGAAAATACAAATAAAGTCTTACATTGGTAGATAAGGGATAGATATATAAGTGATGACAACTATCTCCAGTGGTATGAGGTCTTTTGAGTGAAACCAAAAGCAAAGCCACAAAAACTATGCATAAAGTGGACAATAACATACTATTGTGGAGATATCTAGAGTCGCTGTCCCCTTTATAAATGGTATCCGAACCATGCCCCCGACGACTTAGCCTTGTCGACAGAAAATCCCGTGTCAATAGAGTTCTTTTAGTGTAGAACAAAGAAGTGGGTGAGCTAAAATGACTTAGTCATATTAAATCTCTGTGGTTGAGCTTTAAATAATAAGCTCAAGATCAGTAAAACACGAAGGGGCTCGATGAAACTTTGTTCGAGGGGGGAGAATTGTAGAATTGATGGAGATACAAACAAAATCTCACATTGGCTAGACAAAGGGGAGATCATGGATATATAAGTGCTTGATGAAACTTTGTTCGAGGGAGATAATTGTTGGAAATACAAACAATTGAACTTTGTTCAAGAGGAGAATTGTTGGAAATATAAACAAAGTCTCACATTGGCTAGATAAATGGGAGATCATGAGTATATAAGTGAGGATAACTATTTTTTAATGGTATGTGACCTTTTGAATGAAACAAAAAACAAAGCTATGAGAGATTTCTCCAAAGTGAACAATATCATACTGTTGGTTTTAAAAACATTAATAAATCGAAGAGTTCAAGTACCTAAATAGAATAATTCTTAAAAGTTTAGGGACCAAAACAAAATTTAAACCTAAACCTTAGTTTGGTGTTGAATTTTATACTTCATTTCATTTTTGTCATGTAAATATTAAAAAAAATATATATTTTAATTCATCCATTTTTAAATATTAGGCAAACATCAATTTATATCCCTGGGGTGTATAAATTAAAACACTAAACTAACAATTGTACTAACGCGTCGACCCATTTGTTTTGGTTTAGGGTACAAAAAAGTCAAATTGCCCTAGTTTTATATGTTTTCTTCACACGGAAGGCCCCAATTTTACTAACGCGTCTAGAAAAGTGAAATTATATAAAAGGAAGGACGTGGTGGAAGGATAAAGGATGTGGAAGGATATAAATGGTCAGTATTTTAATAGGAAAGACACGAGATTAATCTATAAGCTAAAACCTAAAGCTACTATTTAGAGATTCTCAAAATCAAAGAATTTTGAAGGAATTTAGAAAGTGATTTTATATAAATTTTAAAAAAATATGTTTTACCAAACAACAACCACAGTTAAAATTTTGTTAAAATTGATTTTTTATGTTTCCACCGCAATCCTAAACGGGTCCTAAGTAGTGGCTAATCCCATTTTTTTTCTATTTCATTTTGTCTCATGATTTCTTCTTCTTCTTCTTCTTCTTCTTCTTCTTCTAGTGGGAGATTCAAACCTCGCATATATTATGATCGAGAACACATTAACTCTATGCTCGATTGACAATTCATAATTTTCAGTTATTAGTCATAGTTGATTATATATTTTGTTATAGTAAATAAGTGCCTAATTTAAGTAAGTTATAGATTAATAAGCATGTTTGAGAGATTACTTTGGTAATGAAACGCTTTTGGGAATAGTTAAATATTTAGAAGTGTTTTATATGTTTTTCAAAAATTGAAAATATATATATATATATATACCCGTCAACGCTCTTGAAAACTCGGGCCGTTCTTTCGTATCTTTATAGTTATTATTGTAAATTTTGTCATTTTTATTCCTCCATTCATCCGACCAAAGGTATGAATAACGAGACCATCTTCATAACTTTCTCCTTTCTGTCTCTATGTTGTAGTAAGGTATGACGGTTTGCTTGAGTATCTCACTCGCCCCTTAGTAATTTGGTGCTCATGACGTGCTACAGAACCTCTAATGTGTCATTTGATCAAGCAGGGCATAGCTAGCGACATAGGCGTCGACTCGGAACTTCGTGCCACACGAGTAGTCCAATTTGTGATCTCAATAGAAATTAGTTCCATTTTAGTTCCCATATTTTCAAATGTTGAAACTTTGTATTTTTTACTTTTAATAAATCTTAAAATTAGTCAATTAATTTGAAGTTAATTTTTATCTAAACACCTTTTAAAAAAGTTACATGTTTCATCCTTAAACTTTTGACCGTGATATGGTCTTTTAGAAAAATAGATGGCTAGACACTTTTTTGTAACGGTATTTAATTAATGCGAGGATTGAACTCATGACCTCATAGTCACGAATATAAATATTTTAAATCATTCACATTGCATCTTTTCTAGGACAGAATCGAACTCCCACTCTCTGGTATCTTAGGCAGAGCGCTCACCCACTGCACCAAGTGGTTGTTCGATAGACTCGAACTCGAACTTGGCTATAAATTCCTCTTGCTAAAGGAAAAAAAGATAAAACTTAGATAAACCCTAGATCACCTCCTTATAAATAGTAGGGAATAACTCCAATGATGGAAAGTTTAATCTCGTCCAACAAAAACCTTAATAATTCTCTCCAAAATAAGTTTGCTACACTCGTTCTTTTTTTTTTTCGATCTAACTTAAAAATAAAGAGGGTGTGACAGCCTACTGTTTTATTATTCTTTATTTTTTTTGTAGTCACCTCATATCCCGTCTATCAATTCTATAGTTGAAGTCACATGAATCATGAATTTTGACATCAACAAATACCATATTAAATCATCACTACCGAACAATAAAAAAATCAACTATCAATTAAGAAGATGAGGTCATTATTTTGACCTTTCTTTATTGATGTTCCTTTTTTCCAAGTACACAAAAATCAAAGAAGCTACTAAGTTTGGTTTGTGAAGCTCACGTGTGTTTGACCCAACATTATTATGGCCACCTTTGATTTATATTATTAAAGGCGAAGTAGAAAACTTTCTGAAAAAAATATTTTATATATTTGTTTTCAAAAGTTGTCTTTGTCTGATAATTTCTCTTTCTAATTTTTTCCAAATAATTAATTTTTGGGATTTCCCTTAAATTGGTCAAAAAGATGAAATGGGGAAAGTGGACTGAGAGACTTAAAAAAAAAATTAAGTAATTAATTTAGATGATGCTTCCTGGAATAATGTACACACTTTTTTTTTTTATTACTATTGATTTGGGAATGTTTTCAATTTTTGTTTTTTTGTTTTTATATTTTAAGTTCAAACGAAAAATTTGAACATGTTTGAAATTGCAAATATACTAATGTTTTAAACACTGACTAAAAAAAAAAATTTGGTTAATGTCCATTCATATTTATTTATTATAGAATTGAACCAACCAAATATTTGATGTTAAAAAAAAAAATCCAAAGTAATCACTATTTTTGGCTAGGAAAAGAAACAAACTACTTAATTGACACCAAAATGACTCATGCAATGTTAGAGATGTTGCAAGTAGAACCACCATATAGTTGACATAGATTTTTTTTATTTTTGTAAAAGAAATATTGATATAATTAAATTTAAACTCTTGTTTTTGTTAAGATATTTAAGGGGAGAATTGTACGATTGACCTGTTATTTTAAGCAGATTGTCAAAATGACTCGGATCTGAAGAAAAAAAAAAGGCAAACTGACTTTCTGCTGACATCATAAGTTTTTTTTTTTTAATATTATTTTCAAGCTCTAGCGGCAGGCGCGGCTGATCTCGCTCTAGATCTAGCTTCATTTAAGATTTGAAAATTTTAAGATCTTAAGTTTTTTTCAGATTCGAGACCAGCCCGCAGCTAGAGCGAGACCATCCCGCTTCCGAGCTAGAGCGAGATCAGCCCGCGCCCGCAGCTAGAACTAGAAAATAATATTAAAAAAAAAAAATGACGATGTCAGCAGAGGTCAATTTTACTTATTTTTCAGATTCGGGTCAGTTTGACAAATGAGCTAAAATAGGGGGTCAGTCGTACAATTCTCCCATATTTAAATGGAGGATTGAAACTCTGACCTCTTAGTCAATGATACAATTTTATGTCAATTGAGCTATGCTCGGTTTAAACTGACATAGAGTTGTATCTTGGTGTTCAATTATCCCTTTCTCACATTAATTAAATACATTTGTAAGAAGAAAAATAAAAAACTATCAAAATTAACCGTGCCTTGTTTTTTTAAAACTTGTCGTTGTAGAATATGCAACTCTATATTTTATCCAATATTATCCATTCTTTTTTCTACCATTTAATTTGTTTATCATATTGTGCCAATTTCAAATTCACCCAATTTATTCATAATAGGTATGAATGCATACATCACTTAGTTAACAATTATAACAAGTTACAATCCAAAGTAAAAATAATTTAAGTTCGCTAAATAGAGATAAACTTTTACCTCTTTTAATTTGTTCTAAACATAACGCGTTCAACTGATCAACTGGTTAAGTCATATACCTTTAATCAAAATATTAGAAGTTCGAATCTCGCACCACAATTATACAAGAAATCAAAGTGTAACGAGAGTTAAAAAGGGTTTTTTTTTTTTTTTTTTTTTGGGTTGATAAGTGGGATAATGACGTTTAAGCAGACAATTTAGAAGGGGCAATTGGCAACCGCCCAAACGACCAAAACCAACAAAAAGAATTGACCAATTTTGTAGTCTTTTGGTTCATTAATTATACACCAAATATTTTTTCTTAGTCAATTCCATAGTTGTTTATATTACCCACTCTTCTTTATTTTCTTTCTTATCTACAATAATACAAACTTAACTTTTTTTAAACCAAGTACAAAACCTAAAGAATGAGATAACAAGATCTCTCTCTCTCTCTCTCTGATTTGTGATATGGGGAAGTGTGGAGAGAATGAATACAACAACAAAATTATGGAGAGCCAAAACACCACAAAAGTTCAGAGAAAACCCATAAAAGTGAAGTACATTTCAAGTCCAATGATGATCAAAGCAAGCAATGCAGTTGAGTTCAGAGCCATTGTTCAGCAACTCACTGGTTTCAACTCCGACGACGACGCCGCTTTTCGCCGGAGAAACCACAAATCACCCGTCTACGACCGCTGTCGAACTCCGCCACCTTCAACTTTACTTGAAGATAATAAAAATGAAGTTGTGACGAAGTTCTCAGACGACAATATGTGCTCGTCCCTCCTCCAATTTGATGAAGCTTGTTTTGCAAGACACAATCTTTCCAACAACTTTATGGGATTCCAATCTCCTTGTTTGTTTCAATAGAATATATTTATGTATTTAAACAAAGGTTATATCTTCCCAACAACTTTATGGGATTCCAATCTCCTTGTTTAATCCAAATTGTCTTTGTTGGTTGGAAATTATAGAAAATTTAAACAAAGATTCTGCAGTTTTTATGCTTCAAAAGCTACGTTGTTGTACTTGTACGTATATGTATCGTTAAGTTTTTTTTTTTTTTTTTCTTGGTAATGCTGTTAGTTTTGTAATTTAAATTTGCTTACAATTAATATTTAAATATTTCTTCAATTTGGTGAAAATCATAATAAAGAATTTAAGAGGAAACCAATACAACTTTAAAAAATAGAAACCAATACAACTTTAAAAAATAGAAAACTAAAAAAGGAACTTTAAAAAATAAAAAAAAGTCATACCCAGCCTAGCTCAATTGACATAAGATTGTGTTGTTGCCTATAAGGTCATGGAAAAAAAAAAGTACGTTCAACATGATTTTTGTTTTGAACGAAAAAATTTCATCAGTTGAACCTCACTTTTTCTTTTCCTATTTACCATAAATAAAACATAAAACATCAAGAGTAAAACCGTGCTACAACTAATTTTGGAGTCCAAATAAGTGGTCCAAGAGTAGGTTGTCACGTGTCAAAGCAAAAATATGTTTTTTATCCTTTTCGTCTTAGCTTGCCTTTGGCTGTTTTCTATTTTTTTCTTTCTTTGTCCCCATTTTTTATCTTTTATTTTTTGGTTTGGTTTTTTCATTTGAGGATTATAACTATTTGTTACGGGCTACTTCAGCATATGAGGTCAGTCGTTGATGTCACGACCCACTTCATTAAGAAGTTGAGACCATGACGTCAACACAAGATATCCCAACGACCTGGGGTCGACCCTAGGACCCCACATATCCGAGCCTCGGGACCATCCGAGGACTCGATGTTGCCACGCCGCCTCTCGATCATTGTGAGGAATGACTGATAGGACGTTCCTGACTCACCTGACCAGACGACGGTACAACAGCACTCCCAATCCATTCGAAATTGGGGGATCGACGACTGTCATTATGGAAAAGAGTACGGACATGCCTAGATCGTATACACCTCGTCGCTTGATTTGAGGATTCTCGTCATGACGAACGACGTGGAACCGTCAAGTGGAATCCGCACCACGTTGCCTATAAATACTCCCCCTTTGAGATTTTCGGGAGGGAGGTGCGGAACTCTAATCCATACACTTAAATACTCATATTTATGCTCAGGACACCCTCTGACTTAAGTATCGGAGCCTTGTGGGGGTCAGCCCCACACCGGTGCAAGGAACCTCTACTTCCCTGTCGAACGGGCGACCAACGACGACGAAGAAACCCACTGGGAGCTCGACGACGGAAGGTCCATATTCTTGCGCCAACACTATTCATATATATATGTATTAAAAAGGAAAAAAAATATTCTTAGATGTCTATATTCCAAAATTATCCATACCCATAAATAAATAAATAAAATCCAAACGTTTGACAATATCAATTTCTTTAAAAAATAATATCTTTTTATTTTTTTTGCAAAGATATTTTAATTAATATAGGAATTGAACTCATGACTTTTTAGTCAAATTAAAGACACAACCTAATACCAATTAAGGTATGCTAAGTTTGGCATATTTTTAAATATATTTTCAAAGATTTTTTGAAGAGAAATAAAAAGAATAATATTGCGTAGATGGAAGAAATTAAATAAAAAAAAATTGTCAAAGGTTTTGAAGAAACAAGGAATTTTTTATTTATTTGGTTATCGATAATTATTTAATATAGACATCTAGGAATTTATTATATAATTCTTGTTTTCTTTTTTATTTTATTTTTTTTTGTTGACAATGTTTTTTTTTTTTTTTTTTTTAATATATATATAGATATAGATATGAATATGAATATAGATATAGATAGTTATAATGAAAAAATCAAATCAAAAAATAAAAGAAAGAAAAGGCAAGAGACAAGCCGGGAAGTGGAAAAAAAAAAATTTTGTTTTTACACGTGACAACTTAAAGTCGAACCACGTATCTAAACAGTAAAATTAGTTGTAGCCTAACTAGCAACCAAGTTTTACTCTTAAAAGTTTAGAGTTTAAAATAAAAATTTGTAAGAAAGACCTTTCATATCATAAAATAACCCGCACCTAAATTGAAAAAAATAAATTTTATTTTTTCGTTCCGTCAATTTATAGTTTTTATTATTCTTTGTTTATTTTCTTCTAAATTTAGAGACTAAAATTACATAGCATCACATTTTTTTTCTCTAAAAAAAACATTTAAAAGCTTAAAGTCCAACATAAAATAAGTTTAAATTAAAGTTTAGTAATAAAAAATAGGATATTTCAATTTTATTTTAATTTTAAAAATAATTTAACTCGAGATAAAAAAAAAAAAAGTTTTAAGTATGCTAAAGTGAGAGCATATAGTTATAATTGACACGAATAACGTACTACCATAAGGTAATCTCCGTATTTATTGAACTAAAAAAAAGTTCTAAATCGTGACAATATATAACTTCATCATCTTATTATTCCACAAATTTAATTTTGTGATGAAGCTAAACAACTCTCACTAATTTAGTTCAATTATCACAAGCATTTCTTCCTATAAATCAAAATACTTTAAATGCTAAATATAATTGGGGTCATTTTAACACACTAGGTTTTGAATTTTTCCTGACCTAAAAGTTATGCATCCAATTTTAAGTCAAATTATTCTAAGGAATTAAAATAAACTAATCTACATGACATTGTCACTTGTTTTGGATAAGGACAACAGCTCATATAATTAAGATTTAAGAAGGGATTACTTTCAAAAATACAAAATATATACAAAAAAATCCTTCCCTCAAATTATTAAACAAAGTCCTTGAACCCTTTGAGCTACATTTTTCAGTCAAAACTTTGTGATCCTTTTCAACTTTGCTTCAATTGTCTAATACAGTTTTTCTTAAATTAATTTAACTTTATATACATAGTTAAAAGGGAAATTGTAACTTTTGTCAAGTTAAAGTGAAATAGTTAAAAATATAACAATTTTTTTAAAAAAAATTGCGGATATGACAATTTGTATCGCTGATAGTATGGTCTATCGCTGATAGTAGTCTTTTTTATAGAATTTTGTCAGTGATAATAGTCTATCAGTGATAAAAGTCTATCACTTATAGAAGTCTATCAGTAATAGTCATAAAGTTTATCAGTGATAGCTACTGTTTTTTTTGCCATATTTACAAAAGATTTTAAATTTTGCTAAATTTGCAATTATTTTTGGGTCGGTTGTTGTTTGTGCAACCAACCCATAGTTAAATTTATTAAATATATTGAATAAAAATATATATATCATATTTTATAAATTTCGTTATCACATATCAATTACATCATTTTATTCTGGAAGCTTCACATATTTCACATGTCAACTGGTTAAGGTATGTGTCTTTGATCAAGAAGTAATATGCCAAGGAAAGTTGTTTCCTTAATCTCTCATTTAGCAATCTAACAATATATATACAGCCTTAATTTTGGTTAAAGCTAAATTACAATTCAAATTAAATAAATGGAAATATATACACTGTGAATAAGGAAATATTTCCTAATACCCTCCCTCAAGTTGGAGCATGAGGGTTGCAAATGCCCAACTTGTGAAGGAGATATAGAAATTGTCGTTTCCCGAGGGCCTTCGTAAAGATATCTACAAGTTGCTCATTGGTAGAGACATGACTTGTAACAATGGCTCCGTTCTGAATAACATCTCGAACATAATGACAATCTACCTCAATATGTTTCGTTCGTTCATGAAACACGGGATTTTGAGCAATGTGCAATGTCGACTTACTGTCGCAAAATATATTTATGGCACGAGAATGGTCTATCCCAAGACTCGCAAGGAGCGCTTTAAGCCACTCGAGTTCAGACGTAACAGAAGCCATGGAGCGATACTCGGCCTCGGCTGACGAGCGAGATGCCGTATGCTGCTTCTTGGTTTTTCCAAGAGATAGGAGAACCACCAGAAAAACACAAGCCAACCTGTAAGAGAGCGACGGGTCAAAGGACAACTTGCCCAATCCGAGTCACACCAACCCGATAAAGAAAGATCACTGTCTGAGCGAAGAAGAATTCATTGACCTGGGGAACCTTTGAAGTAACGAACAATACGTACTGCAGCATCCCAATGTTCTTGTCTTGGTGCATGCATAAATTGTGCCAAAATGTGCACCACATATGTCAAATCAGGCCGGGTAAAAGATAGGTATATTAAGCGGCCTACGAGACGTCAATATCTTTCAAGGGTTGTCAACAAAGTGCCAGTAGCCAAGGCTATACTATGATTTTGCTCAATAGAAACCCCTGCAGGTTTAGCTCCTAAAAGCCTCATTTCTGAAATGATGTCAAGAGTGTACTTTCGTTGACAAAGAAAAATGGCCTCTATATTCCGAGCAACCTCAATGCCAATAAAGTATTTCAAAGACCCTAAATCCTTCATGTGGAAACATTCACCCAAATATTGCTTAAATGAAGTAACAGTAGAAGAATCATTGCCATAAATAATTAGATCATCAACGTATACGAGGACATTAAGCTGAATTTGTCCCCGATGCAACGTAAAGAGCGAATAATCTGAATAAGACTGAGTGAAACCAAATTTCTTCAATGAAGCGGTTAACTTAGCAAACCAACACCTCGGAGCTTGACGTAAGCCATACAGAGACTTCTTGAGACGACACACCATACCTGATGTATTTCCAGTAAAACCAGGTGGTAATTTCATGTATACTTCCTCATCGAGATCACCATGTAGAAAAGCATTGTGAACATCCATTTGATGTAGCTCCCAATTCTTTGCAGCTGCAACTGCTAGAAAGGCTCGTACAGTTACCATTTTTGCCACTGGAGCAAAAGTCTCGTTATAATCAATACCCTCAACCTGATGATTACCAAAAATTACAAGGCGAGCCTTAAGTCTTTCGATCTCTCCATTTGCGTGATATTTGATTTTATATACCCATTTGCATCCAAGGGATTTCTTTCCTGGAGGCATCACTTTCATGACCCAAGTCTGATTAGCTTCCAAAGCTTCTATTTCGTTCTGCATAGCTTTTTGCCAACCGACGTCTTTCATAGCCTCATTATAATTACGAGGGTCATGTCCTGCAGTTATTGCTGCAAGAAATATACGATGTCGCGCAGAAAATTTATCACAGTTCACAAAATGTGCTATAGAGTGAGGAGTACCTGAGGAGCTCGTGGAAGTCGGTGAACTTGGGGATGGACTCTCTTTTCGTGTAGGTTCAATAACAAAATCACGAAGAAGAATTGATGCGTGTTTGGTTCGCAAACCTCTGCCCAACACTTCACTTACTGACACATTTTCATTATGAGGTGTCTCTGGTGGAACAATGATTGTGGCTGTGTGATCAGGAGTTGTACCCAAAACACTGTCAGGTCTCTCATCTGCAACTGTCGCGATATTATCAACAACACCAATAGATTGTGCAACTTCATCGATATGATCAACATTGTCAGGAGGCGCCAAATCCTTGAAAATACTCTCAATATCATCCAAATTAGGATTAACATCCACCTCATTTTTGTCAGAAGGTACAAAAGAGCTAGTGTCAGCATATGAAAATTCATTTTCATGGAATTTAACATCACGAGACACAAATATTTCTCCAGTTTCAAGATCGTACAACTTCCACCCTTTCTTACCATATGGGTATCCCACAAACACACGCTTGCGACTACGTGGAGCAAATTTATTCCCTTTTGCTCGCTAATTATGAGCAAAACATAGGCACCCAAAAACTCGCAACACATCAAAATTAGAAGTTGTACCAAATAAAATCTCAAAGGGGGTTTTATTTTGGAATAAACCTGACGGTGTACGATTTATCAAATAAGCTGCACCCAATATGCATTCTCCCCAAAAAGTAATAGGAAGATTTCCTTGAAACATTAAAGCACGAGCTACATTAAGTATGTGCTGATGTTTACGCTCTACTCTCCCATTTTGTCTGGAGTTCCTACACATGAGGTTTGAAAAAAAATGTCATTTGTACTAAAATAGTCAAGCATGCATTTAAATTATGTCCCATTATCACTTCTCACTATCTTAACAGTGGTCTCAAATTGACGTTCAACCATGGCAAAGAACGAATGAAACGCTTTAGAGACTTAAGTCTTATTGTGCAACAGATACACCCAAACAACTCTTGAAAAATCATCAACTATTGTCAGAAAATAAGAGGCCCCACATGAAGATGGTGTTTGACTATATACGGCCCCCACAAGTCACACTGCATAAGTTCAAAAATACGACTCGCTTTGCTATCACTAACCGAAAAGTTATCACGAGTTTGTTTAGCCTGAGGACATGTGACACATGCATGGTTCAATTTCTTTCTAACATAACTAAATTTAATTGCAGGAATTAACTTAACCACCTGATCTAACGGATGCCCCATTCTCTTATGCCACAACTCAAATTCAAATACTTTTGTTACCTTCACCGCGTGCACTTTAGGAACTCCCCGAAAATAATAGAGTCCACCCTTTCGTTTACCGGCGCGAATCAGGCTCCCCGAATGTTGGTCCTGTATAGAACATAGAGAATTAGTGAACCAGACAAAACAATTAGTATCATCAATGAGTTGTGACACCGATATTAAATTGCATTATAAAGTGGGTACAAATAAAACATGGTCAAGTATAAAATTGTCGAGAGCAACACCCCCCTCCATTGTGGCGATCGCTTTATTCCCATTGAGAAAACTTACGGGACTTGAAATGATAGTGTAGGCTTCAATCAGAAAATTCAAATTTCCAGTCACATGACGAGTTGCACCGATATCAAACCACCTTCAGATCTGAAGTTCGAAGGTTCGAAGGAGAACAGAGCAGCCCAAGAATATAATAATATATATATATATTTTTTTTTTAAAACACTCCAAATCACCTTCAGATCCGGAGTTTGAAGAAGCACACTAACCCAAATCACCTTCAGCAAACCAACAGCAACCTAAATCTCCCCGAACAACTTTCAAATCCGCCGGCGGCGCACTGTGCAGGGCAGTGGCACGACGGCGCGAAGAGACTAAACGAGCAAGGTGCGCGCGGACGACGATTTTTTTTTTTTTTAGGAGATCTAAAGCTTGAAGAAGTAGCCCAAATCTCCAACCCTTCAGATCTGAAGTCGGCGGGCAATGGGCGACGATCTGAACCTTTCAGATCTGAAGCTTGATCAGCGGTAGCGAACAGAGGTAGTTGGCGGTGGCGGCAGCTAGAATGATTAGGTTTTTGAATTTCAATCTTAGGGTTTAGAGGTGCTCTGATACCATGCCAAGAAAAGTTGTTTCCTTAATCTCTCATTTAGCAATCTAACAATATATATAGCCTTAATTTTTGGTTAAAGCTAAATTACAATTCAAATTAAATAAATGAAAATATATACACCGTAAATAAGTAAATAAGGAAATATTTCTTAATATAATATGTTGGATCCGTTTACATTCACATGCGAGCTGCATATCAATCATCACTTAAAATAAGATATTAAAAAAATTCTAGTAAACATATACTTGTAAGTATATTATTTGCTACGATTCACCGACAATGATATATTAATTTTATTATTCATATACCCAAAAACAATTGGAAATGTGTAACTTTAGATCATAGTCAATGAGTTTGGTTTAAAGCATCTAGAACATTTATTCAAAGTCAAGATAGAAGACCCTTCAAAAAAACAAAAAAAAGTCATGAGAGAAGATTGATTTGTTTGATCAAAGAAATTTATTTTTGTCCTTTTGAATTTATTTTTCCTTCTAAAAAAAAGATTGCATTGATTGATAAATGATTGTGATTGATGTTGATTTTTAATTTGACTAGTATTAGTATAGCACATGAAAATTAAACAACTAAGGTCATATTGATGTGACTAGTAAATAAATGATTGAAACATTTTAAAATTTTCAATATTTATTCAAACTCTAAATTTGACTTATGATTCAATAAAATAAAATTGGTTAAATTATAAATTTAGGATATGTTTGGTTGGATGGTAATTTGAAAGCGAATAGTTGAATGAAAATAAAATTATATTTCATAATTTAAATTTGTTTTTGGTAGCATAGTTTAGAAATTAGATCTCTATTTAAATAATTATTTAAAACGTGTTTGATATTATATTTATGAGTTCTAAAACTAGTTGTAGTTATCAACTAAATATTAGGTTGAAATATAATGGTGACTAATTAATTTATGAATATATTTTATGTTATAAAATATTATTTTAAAATATTACATAATTTATAACAAATTATATTTTACATATTTTAGTTTAACAAAAAGAAAAATTAACTCGAGTTTATAACATGAAATATTTATTATTTTTTTATCATTTTTAATATAGTTATACATTTTAAAATTTCGAATTCAAAAGTTGAATTTACTGAAAACATACTTGTGTGGTAGGTGATTTTGAAAACAAGATATTCAATAAGAAAAAAAAAATGTTTACCAAGATATTCAATCAGGAAAAAAAAAAAAAAGTTTACCTCGTGTTTTTATATATGTGTTTGATAATACATTTAGAAATTAAATTTCAATTTAACTAATTAATCAACATGTATTTGATAAAATATTTATAAACCATAAAACTAGTTGGAGGTATCGACTAAATATTAGGTTGAATATAAATTATTATTAATTAATTTATGATAAATTTTGTATATTTATTATTTTAGAATATCATATAATATCATATTATACATTTAAATTTACCAAAAATGAATTGAGTTTATAACATGAAATATTATATTTATTAAAGTTTTTAGCATTTCAAATATAATTTTGCATGTCAGAGCGAGCGTGACTCAGCTGTCATATGTATGTGAACCCCCTCACCCCTAATGTACTAAAAAAAAAAAAATTGCAATTCAAAATCTGGATACACTCAAAATTATAAAAATGTTGTTTTCAGTATTGTCACTGATTGGATCACAGAATCCGAAAACAATTTTAAAATACAGAATTCAGTTTGCATACCAAACACATATTCACTAAACTCAATGACTCTGAAAATATAAAACATAATCCCGATTTCATATCAAATTGGGCCTATACTTGTTGTTTTCAGAGTTTCTACTATTTAGAACGCAAAACCTGTAAATAGTTTTAAAAAAACCTTTACCAAAACATATTTACTAAACTCAATGAATCTAGAAATATAAAATATAATCCACATTGTCTACCAAATATGTATTTAGTCCCTCAAGTTTGTATCAAATAGGTCTCTAAATTTTAAAAGATGCCTAATAGATCCATGAACTTTTTTGTGTTTAATAGGGGTTGAAACTTTAAAAAAAAATTAATAAATTAAATCGCTAAAGTCTCATTTGATAATGATTTGGTTTTTGGTTTTTAGTTTTTGAAAATTACGTTTGTTTTCTCAAATTTCTTTACAATTATTTTCATTTTTATTAAGGAAATATAAAGTTTTTAAAAATTACATTATTTAGTTTCCAAAACTTGACTTATAATTTTGAAAACACTAATAAAAAGTAGATAACAAAACAAGAAAATCATGGATGGAAATAATTTTTATAAGCTTAATTTTCAAATACCAAAAATAAAAAATAAAAAACCAAGTGGTTATCAATCAAGACTTAAACTTTCGATTTTGTATCTAGTTAGTCATTGAGTTTTCAATTTGTGTGTCTAATATATCCTTGACCTATTCGACAATTTCCAAAATTCACAAATCTAACAGACACAAAATTGGAAGTATTTGCTCCGTTGAATAACTATTTCGTTTTTAGTTTTATGTTTTTGAAATTTACGCTTGTTTCCTCCCAAATTATTTACTATGATTTTCATCTTTCTTCACATTTGAATTCTTAGTCAAATTCTAAAAACATTAACAAGGTTTAAAAAAAAAAATTACTTTTCAAAATTTGGCGAAACTTGCTTTGACTCTTTGCCAGAGTGTGGTCTGGTGGGAGAATTTTCCTGCTTAGGTTGAGTCTTGAATTTGACTTGAATTTTGAAAACATTGTTAGAATGTAGGGGGTTTCTTTTGTTATGAGTGATATTACTCTCGCTTAGTTTTGTATTGAGCTTTGCTCTAAAAAAGAACTTGACTTGGATTTTGAAAACATTGTTAGAATGTAGGGGCGTTTGGGGAATAATTTTGGCTTGGGGTGGTTTTGGGTTCCAAACCCAAAACTACATTTGGAGCAAGTTACCCCAGATTTTTAAAAAGAACCTGACTTGGATTTTGAAAACATTGTTAGAATGTGGGCGTTTGAAGAATAATTTTGGGTTAGGGTGATTTTGGGATCTAAACCCAAAACCACGTTTGGGGCAAGGTATCCCGGATTTGGGAAGCCAGCCCCATGGGAATTCATGACCACTTTTCTGGTAATTATAGTGGGTTGCACCATTTCTAATTATAATTATATAGTTTTTTAATTTTTTTTTTTTGACAACATGTGAGGGTGATGATTGAATCTAGGACTTCATAGTCACTAGTGTATATATGACAGTTGAGCTAGATTCTGGTTGACTTATATAGTTTTCTAATTATATTTATCTAAATAAATTTATTTATTTCATTCATCTATATTTAATCTAATTAACAATAACTCAAAATATTATAATTTTTTAGTTGTAAGATAAGAAAAATATATTTTAGGCTATTTACTAATATTTCAAAATAGTATGTGATATTCCTCTAATTATAAAATTTAAATTTTTAAGTTAACAAATTAAAATTATTTAAAAAATAACATTAAATTTGTAAGTTAACAAATTAAAATTAAAAAATAATAACTATTAACAATCTTCAATAATTTTTATTTACTCAAAAAAAAATTATTTCAAAATAGTATGTGATATTCCTCTAATTATAAAATTATAATTTTTTTTTTCATTTTTAAATTTTTAAATTCCTTCCTCGTTTATAATTATATGAAGGTTGAACTTTATGAAACATTTGAAATTATAAACTAAAGAACACTTATTTGAGAAATTTTATCCAAATACAATAGTACGTTGTTTTTTCATTCTTGTTTTCATCGTTCCTTTTAGTTTGTCATTTTTTTTTTTTATTCTCTTTATCCAAATATGTATTTTTCTTAAAAAAAAAATAAAATAAATAAATTAACCAATTGACATGTTATGTTTTTTTTTTGTTTGGTAACACTAAGCAATCTTTTAATTGTGTTGGAAATTCTTATTCTTAGACTATAACATAAATTAAATGCATGCTTCATTCAAACTGTCTTAAAAAAATATTGTCTCATGTGGCATAAAAAGTTTTACAACTCACAAAACATCCACTAGAAAATAAGAAGAAAAAAATGAAGTAGCAAAAAGAAAAAATAATGTTTAAACTCGGGTTTCAGAACACTGCACCCAAAACGCCGTTTTCTGATTCCTAGGGTTCAGAACCCTCCCAGACAAACCTCAGAGTTTTGATTTTCAGGGTTCTGAACCCAAAACAACGCACCAAACGCTTCCTAGATAACAAAACAAAGAAACTGTCAAAGTGAGCATAGTTCAACGGTAATTGACATGTACTACCTCTCATTAGGTCGCTCATCCCCATATTTGTTGTACTGAAAAAAAAACTCACCGATGAAAATAGTGGTTATAAGCTTAATTTTCAAAAATCAAATGATTATCAAATGGGACCTTAATGTTTTATTAGACACAAAATTTAATTTTATGTCCAATAAATTCATTAAATATTTTTAAAAAAATGTTGAATATATCAAACATCTATTAGTACAAATTTAAAAGTTCAAGGACCCTATTTGACATTTTTAAACTTCATGGATCTTATTAACGTCAAGTGGCGGGCAGTTCGTCTTTCTCCTATTTTATTTTTTAAATATTCTTGGCAGTTCGTGTTCGATTCAGCACTCAATCCGAGCTAAACGGATGGACTACAACCTTAGGATCTACCTTATTTTTTACATTTTCAAACTCACTCAAAACATTCTTGGTCTCCGCCAGAGGCCTTCCATGGACTCGTACTACTCTGCCAATGTATTGTGGAATGTCTATCACGGAATTTGATAAGAAACCTATGTAAGATCATACTCTTTATTATTTATTATTATTATTATTTATTTTAAAATTAGATAATACTCTTTATCATAGCACTTTATGATGCTTATAGGTATCTAATATTTGCATGACCAAATATTATCGCTTTTATTGTCAATAAACTAAATCAATATTATTTACAAGATTTTTTTTTTACAATATGTAGGGTGGAGGATTTGAACTCACGTCCTCTTGGTCGATAGTATATGTTTTATGTCAGTTTAGTTATACTCATGTTGACATATTCATCTACAAAACTAATATACATTAACAAGCAGTAAAATGAGTACTTCATTATCTGGACATTATTTTATAGCTTTCATATTCAACCAAGTTACTACATCTTCATCGATATGTTTCTCTAATTCTAATTGATTGAGAAACATATTTTGATGAATCGGTATTTTATTGTAGGTCATTGTATTTATTTTGACACATTAATTTCTCTCCTAAAAGAAACAATGTCTGATCAAATATTGAATTAAAATATCGTCCTTAGCTTAGGTTATAACCAAGCTAGTGTTGATTGTTATGTTTTGTAGAGTCAAAATAGGTTGTTGGGCTATGAGACTGAAGGGGCAGCATCGAGATGTTAGGAGAGAGCGTCGTGACGCTGCCACAAAACGTAGAAGGATGACGCTTCACCAAGTCGTAGCGCTGAGACGCTGCTTCAAAATTCCCTAAACGAAATGCATGCACACGGTCCCTGAGGGCTACCTGTTGTAGCGTCGTGACGCTGTGCAGCCTTCCGCTAGGTTTTTTTTTGTTGTGTGTGAGATGAATGTGATAACCAATGCATTGTTTTTTTTTGCAAATAATATTCAATGGATTGTTACTCTAGCTTCAAATCCCATATTTCATGCAGGGCCAAAACATATTCAGAGTTTATTTACACTTTATTTGAGATCAAATTTTGATCCAAATTGTTGATTGTGTCACTAAAACTTAAGCACATTCCAGATTCACATACTGTTTTTGTGCTTGTTTTAAGGTTGACACATGATAGGATGGGTTTCATTAACTGTAATACCTCAATCAATTCATTCTTAATTATACAAGCTCTCCCTTCAGTCAATCTAAGCTGATATGAAAGGTTATCATTTGTAAGCAATTTGATCAAAAACATTATTCTGAACTGATGACTTTATTTATAAAGGTAATGGAAACAATCTCAGAGAAAATACAACTAAAATACTAAGAAAAATGTGGAGATCTATGATAGGATGCCTTCTACTTCACACTGTCTGTCTCAAAAAATCTAAAACTCATACAAAGTATAGTAAAGAAAAGTTGGGCTACAATGCTAGGAAGTGATTTGAAGCAATTTCTAAGCCATTTGGAGGCAGAGTTAGTTTCATTTCACTTCAAACTGCAAGGAACATTTGAATCTGTAGAACCCCTTGAGAAAATAAGCATGTGGGAGGTTCCAATTCAGACTGAAACTTGACAATTTATGCTCCGAGAGAGAGAGACCGAAGATTTGTCCGTTAGTCTGTTCGTGGTAACAAGAAACTAAAGCCCGAGTTCTCCCGAATTAGTGGCGGCGGTTCAATGTCTCCGATGTCTATTTGTTCCATAGACTTTGATAAATCATCAACTGAGAATGGAATGCTGCAGTACAAGGAAACAACAAACATGTTAAAGGTTTTTTGTTTTGTGTTTGGTAAAAGAAATCAAGTAGGAATACACAACATACACATAAGAGTGGTTCATGTATGTTTCACTCCTCTATATCTTAATATATAAATAAGGTCCTTTATGTTTTTTTCATAAATCTTGAAAAATTATAATTTTTCTGTCATTAAATCCTACTAAACAGCTAAGCTAAGCACATAGATCTTTGAATCCAATCCTAATGCACCTGGGTTGTGAAATAAAGGTTAAATTTCATTCTTCTATATTTTAACCTTAGTTTTAGTTTAGTTCAATCATTATCTTCCTTCAGCTTACCAAGCATGTCTGTTATTGGCAAGGGAGCAACAAAAACTCGTTATACCAACTTACCAAGTATATAAGGATGAAAAAATAACTGTATATAGTAACATTCGATAAAAGAAAAATCACAAGATAGATTAATGACAATATTGTTGGTACTGACCTTGAATCGTCGTCCAATAGAAATGAATTGCTAATTGCATGGTTCGAATCTTCGGTCATTAACACCCTCATATTGGATATAACCTAGGAGAATTTTCAAACAATAAAGATATATGCACTTTTGCAAAAATGAATATAAACAAGGGCATACACAAATCTCTAGAGTTGAACTACAAGAGACTATACAATGTGTGAAATCTTACATCAGGAGAAACACTATGGGTCCCATACTTGTCGTCCCAGTACATCGTACTGATACGATACAGCTGCTGTATGCTTAGTACCTGTGAGTGAAGAATTTGGTTTATTCATTTCTGAGGAAAAGGTGAATGACTGCAAAAAAAAAAGTACTGAAGTATATGCATTGTACACGAAACGCTTAGACGTCACTTACGGGGCATAGATCGTGACTTATTTCGTCTAGCGTCTTCTTTGGCTTCTGATGAATGACCTATTACATTATTAAAGCAAGAATTCAGCTCAGTTTCCTGTTTTCTTACTCAAAAGTTTTTGTGGGAGGAATTGGACATAATAAAAGGATGGAGAGATACCAGAAACCCGATCGCTTGTCTTATATGCTTTAGCTCGTCCCAAGCAGAACCTGCATACTGTATTTTAATTTCATCAGTTAGTAACTGCGTTAAACAAAATAAACAAGGTAAAGCAGCGGACTAGAGGTACCTCATCAGTCGCTTTATAACACCAATGTTCTAATTCAGACAGCCCGGCTTTGACGTATTCACCATTGCTGAATGAACAACATTCTCGTCGTAATAGAAGACTGTCAAAAAAGAAAACATGTTTGCTGACTGAGAAAAGTTCGTAGTTAAGCACCTCAAGAACAAGAAATGGACGAGCTCAATACCTGTTAAATAGTTGAACGTTGATGAAAGAAAATATTTGTATGAAGACTTTGCGAACCAAAAATGGAGGTACCTATAATGACATAAGACACAGGAAGTAAAAAAGAATATACGACTCAGAAAAGAAAAATGCTAAGAAACATTCAAACAGGACAAATTGACAAAGGCTCTGCATACATTATTTGCTTTTAAGGTGTTTAAGAAGTTTCCGAGGCTCTTCACGATTCCTTGCCAGTGAGCTATTAAGGCACGTTGGGCCTCCGTGTTGGCAACATTACGAGAAGATCCCTTCACCAAACTTGCCCTTGATGTTCTTGGTGCCTAGAGTAAGTGGTTAGGAAGAAATGAAATTAAAGAAGTTAACCAGCTAATTCATAAGGCATAGAAACTAATTATACATACCTGGATGCACAATCCTAGCAACGGAGAAATTTCTTTCTTCAAATTATCTCTTATCATTCCATAAATTTTCTCTACATAGGCTGTCAGCTGCTGCTTGAAAAGCAAAGCAGGGTACTTCGCTTCAACTTGCCTTAAAGTGTCCACTCCACCACTAGTTCCACCATTCATTAAGGATAGATTGACTCCTTGTGGAGCTCCTCGAAAACTCTAGAAAAATTTAGAGAAGAAAAACATCAAATAAATTCAAGGACGATACTAGTTTAGAAATAGAATAACAAGGATTTGTGAATTCTAGTGTATTTACTTGAGTCATCCTCCCAAATAGCGTAGCTGACGACGATCGCCGACGCTGTGGAGCCATTCCAGCAGCACCACTTGCTTTCAAAGTGCGCTGAAGCAGTAAGAGAAGCGTTGAAGCGTTGGATAACCAATAGGCCAAGACGTCATTGTTATCCTGAGTCTGGAATGGAAATGGTGTGTGAATTCATGTTAGCAGTGGCTGTAATGTTAGAAAGACATGTACAAAAGAGTGATGGAGTATAAAGTCAATCAGCTTGAACCTCAATTGCATGGCCTATAGTTTGAATTATCCTATCAAATACGCTGGTGCGTTCGACTTCGAATGACCTCCACTGAAGCAGGCACTTGTAGATGATACAAGCAGCAATTGGCCTGTTATCTGCAAAGCCAAGGTGCTGTGCAATACATCTAATGAGCAATTCTTGATTCTCTTGCTGTTTCTCATTAAGTGATTTTTGAGGTTTATCCTCTACTTCTGAATCCCTTTGGTTAATAGAAGGGCTGTGGAGATCCTGCTTCAGTTAATGAGATAGTAAGTTAGAAGTGAAAAACATCAAAATGGAATGAGGAAAGTGACTTTTTATGTATTCCTTCAAACTAATTCTATGTTTAAGAAAAGCTTTACTGACCATGGGCGTTCTCCCTTCCCCTCCATAATGACCACTTTCAGCACCTCTCTGTCATTTGTCATAAAATTTTCACATATGAATATATCCAACATCATAATATAATTAATATTAAGGTATTAATCTATTATGCAATATCAATATTTCATTACCTGAAGAATTGATCTAGACCGTCCTGAGAGGATTTTATTAGGCGCCATAGACAGAGCTTGCTGGCGTAAAACTTGATTCTCTGATTCCAAATTGGAAAGCTTCTCTTCTAGCCTAATCAAGAGAGTGTTCAGTTAATCAATTCATGAAAGTCAAATTAGTAGCTCTTACTCGGGTAATAGACGGCTGAAGCGTCCTTAAACTTAAATAGAGGAATGTTATGCAATCGGGTTCAATTCCATGAATTTGGAACACAACTTATTTCTTTTACCCTCTTAAGAAAACTGAAAACCAGAGCCCATAAGCGAGATCCCTCAAAACATTGACACCTTTGTCAGAAATCTTGTACTGCAATCTGAGTGGAATTTTTGTCTATCTACATAAGTTCAACGAAAAGTTGAACAACTCATTTCCAGTAGGTCTATTCCTCTATCCATTCTCAAAATAATGATATTACCTGGTCAATGATTCTTGGAGCTGATGAGCTTTTTTCTCTGTGTCTTCTAACTTTTTACGTTGTTCTTCTCTAGACTGTTCTACTTCACCACATTTTTTCTGATATTCATCAGCTCTGTTTTTTTCTGTCTCCACCGAGGTCTGAGAAGTCGTAAAATAAAGGAATTAATCAGTGTAAAAAACATTATCAATCATCTAAAATGGGGTAAACAACAAATAACTGTAATTTTTACAACATGAACACTGTTGCTTAAAACCTAAAACAATGATTATTTCCTGTAGTTGATTATATCACAAGTGTTAATGCTAATATATTACAAGAGAAAACAAGAAACACCTCATATGATTGAAAATACCAATCAAACTAATCAATCATAACATAAAGAAAAGATAGGGAAATGATGGAAATAAAAGATTATCACCAATGACATTAGGCCAAATCATTGAATTTCAAGTACTTGTATAACCACTAATATCTTGATCTCAGTTTGCTAAAACTCAATTAGGAAAAAGAAAAGACTAACAACAAAAAATGATTTAGCTAAATTCAGTTTATCATATGAGTAAAATCGTTACTACCTTTAAGTTTTCTACTTCTCCTGTCAAATCATCAATTTTCTTAGTATCTTCAACGAGAACTTGGGTTTCTTGTATAACAGCAGGTCCTTCTTCAATAGATTTCTTCACAGCCTGTCGCTCCTTTACAAGCAACGAGTTTGTTTCGTCAACTTTTGTCTGCAGTTCTTGCACAATATTTTGGAATTTCGCTGTCTCCTGTGCTTTTGCCTCTTCCAGGTCCGTCTGCATAGATGATTCAATGCTTAGTAGGCAAAATATATATCTTAGCACAACTGCAGTTTCCGGGGTCAACCAAAAAGGTTGATAAAGACTACAAGTAATTAATTGTTACAAATAGACTTTGCTGTGGGGTCAACAAAAAAGGAATATCAAGATTACAAGTAATTGATTGTTTCAAATTGACTGGTTCTTTTAAGATATAGTTGAAAAGGAACTGCCTGAATGGCTTACTAGGGAGTATTTTCCATAGTTCATTATCTAAGGATAAGTTCTAATATAAAACATAACATGTGACAAATATTATCAAATTTAATATCAAAACAACATAAAATTACCCTTAAACGTTTTTCTAATTGTATGCGCCAAGTAAGTTCCTCCACTTTCTTTTCCAACTTATCCTTTGCTTCTTTAAGTGCACCAGTCTCCCTTGCAGCCTGAAAAAAATATGTTTTCAGTTGAGACATATTGGAAACAGAGAACAAAATTCACTGAAAAGAACTTGGTTTGAATTTTTTATTGATATAGGAATATATCAAAATGCCTACTTATATTCATATCAACGATCAGAGTAAGATTAGAAACGAGGCTTGATAAATTGACTACACTCATAAATATTTTGGTTCAACAGAATGCAAATAAGCTTGAGATTTAAGATTAAAAAACAAAACACCGGTGGAGCCTACTAGATACTAAAAGCATCATGGGCATGCTTTATACAATATTGGTATATGTTACAATTAGTTTTAAAATTTCAATAATCGTTATCACTCCACAGAAGTAATACAATAAAAGTCACTATCTATAACTAAAGTCAAAAGCTTTTCTTTTATGAATTTACAAGAATTACAGAATTTCTATGCCTGTTTATGTGTACTTGGAATTTATTTCAAATACTCACAAAAAAAAAAAAAATATCCAACCTTGAGTAAGTCTTCTACAAGTTGTTGGCCTAATAAAAAAAATTATTTGTTAAGCTTGGAAGCTTATACGTTGATATTTAGTCAATTATAAGTTGAAGCTTATACAAGGATTTTCCCAAACTACAATCTGACAAGGCTTTGCAGCCTATTCAGTGGTTAGTCCCATCCTTGGTTGGTTGCCACCTTGGTATAAACATCCAAGCATACAATTTAAACAATTAAATTTCTACAAATTCATGATATCGGATTAGGGAAATGTCTCGTATTCAAATTCATCAATGGATATTTTAAACTAATAAAATCTCAGGTATATAGCTATCAATAAAATTTTATACAAGATAATGAATTGATCAATGCTCACCAATTTGAGTTTTCTCAGTTCCTTTCTTGCAGTTTTTCCTCTCCATCTACATTGTGCAACTATTGAGCCTCTCTGAAGTTTCGTATAGTATGAGGCAGCTTTATGGCAACGCCATCGAGCCTGCAGTTTTACATATCTACAGATTTAATCTAACAATAACAATAAGAGATCGCTTGGATCAATTAAAATGTAAGTATGGAACCTGAATGATAATTGTCGCCTTTGTCTGCTTCCTAAATCTGAATTCATTCCTAGCAGCCATTGCTCTTAAACCAGTTTGCACAAAAAGCACTGAATTTTGTAGTCTTTTATAGGCTGTTCTCGCATGAAATCCTCTAGCATTTTTCTGAATTTTCACAGCAGCTGCCTCCCTCTTCAAACACTTGAAAAGTTTGCTAGCCAGTTTTCCTATAATCATGGCAGATGCATGTAATAAGTAATAAAAGAAACATGGCAACCTACTTAACAGGAAGCTTTAAAACATTTCATCAATTAAACAAAGGGGGTCGTTTATAAAAGGAAAAAGCATTAATGATTGTTATATAACTCATATACTGGAAAGTTATTTCAAATGGCTTACCTCTCCACCTAGATTGCATGTGTATGGTTGCCTTTCGTGATGCAATAAAATGTTTACGAGCAATATGGGTTCGTGTGCGCCGTTGAATAGTCTTTGCTGCAGTACTCAACACCTCTGTTCTCCGAGCATCTAATTCAGCCATCTGACCAGCCCTCAGGAATACTTTTGTCTTACCTATCTGCAAAATGCAAGTTACAATATATGCCTCATGTCGACCATATATGACTTGAACACATACAACCATACAACCACTCCATTGTCGCTATCGACAAAAAATATCATAATCTCGTGACTAAATTTTCATTGGTTAAGGTAATGATTGTGAAAGTTTAGGTTATTTCAGTTTTCAGAGAGAATTCAATATAAGATATAAGATATATATATATATATATATATATATTCACATAGAAGTAGATGTCAAAAATGCTCAAAGGAACTTTCTCTCTTTACCTGAAACCCTTTAAGTCCCTGCTTTTCTAATATCTTTTTGCACACAGCTTTTTCATCATAGCTGCTCACACCAAGAAAAAGAAGGTGGTTTCAGAATGCAGAATATTAAATCCTCTAAGCAATATAGTTACAGAATGAACATCAGATGTGCTCCTTGTTTCCCACACCAAAAAAATTAAGAGAGTGTATGAGAGCGAGAGAGAACTGACATATATTCAAAACTAAAAATACTTACTTTCCTTCTAAAGATTCTTCAGCTAAAATTCCAAATCGGTTAATGAATTCAAAGAACGCACGGCGAGTAGGGTACCCAGCACAACTGATTCTGATTGCCTCTAAAACACCCTATAAAAGCATCATGAAATTATTGTAGAGCGGGAGAATCAAAATCCAGTTACTAGCTGAACAAAATAAGAGAGAAGAAAAGTAGTACTCACACCACAACGCAGTTGTTGCATTATGTTGATATTCTCAAAGATGGCGGGTTTTAATAGGTTGTTTGGCTTCACACATCTGATGTAGTGAGGTTCTGTGGAATTTAATGTCTCCATTAACTGTTGTAGTTGTAGCTGCACAATATAGAATCCAACACTTAAGGTTGAGGTCCCTCAACACGTAAAGATATCTTAGTTTCCAAGGATCAAGTTAGGATGGTACATTTAGATTTAGTAACCGATAAATAAAAAGTAATTTCATTCTCATGCCTTTTTTGAATTTATTGTTTGTTCCTCTTACCATAATTAAATTATTGTGGTCATTCTGATCGAGAGAAAATTACCTTAAAGCGAGACCCGATTGACGAAAACTTGGAAGATTTTGCAGATTCTTCTTTTAGAGGGGGGAAAAGGCCAGCCACAAATGTACATTTGGAGGTACCCAACAAATCCTGATGTTCAGGAACAACATAATCCTTGTTTTTGTCCAAAAACTGCTCAGATTGATATAAAACCTGTAAACAAGTACTTTAATGGTAAGCTTACAATCTTCCCTGGCATGAACAAAATTATGCCTTGGAATTGATATACCTCTCCAGCATAATGAGCGATGGTAAAATCTGTTCGAGAAAGCTTTGGTTTTATAAACCGCTTATGTGTTTTGAAAGTCTGATAGAGCTTGTTAGCAAATGTTTCATGTGTTGACTTTGGAAACATGCTGAAAGAAAAATGAAAAAGGATAATTTACTAGAGTATTAAACAAAATACACATAAGCTACAACTTCTCTGAGAATTGTGTAATACCAAGGAATTCCCCAAACTGATACTGGTTAGTCTCCGTGAAAAGTGATATTTTAGAGCAAAATTAGAATCACAATAGCTTACCAAGCTTCATCAAGGAGAGCCACAATTCCACCAGGTTTCTGTCAAATAAATAACACAACTAACTTCAGAAAATTATGACTATATGAATGTACAAGAATATATCAAAACCATAGTCATAACTACAGAGGTATATTGAAGTCTGAACAGGTTTTCTCATAAAAGTTAAATCAAAATGATCATCTATGGAACTTCTTTCATGCTCCCTTTTCCCACCTTTCATCTGATAATGGTGCAATGTTCAAGGAACTCTTTGATGCATCTAAGTTTACATGGTTGAAAATAAATAAAAAATAAAAGGAGGAAAATTCTAATATGAAAAAACAAGAAATTTAACCCTTTCAATGAGATCCAACACATCTTGGTTGTCGACAAACTCAATGTAACTCCAATTAATCTCTTCTTTTGTGTATTCTTCTTGTTCCATTTTGAAAACGTGCTGGACACCCAAAAAAATGTATATTAACTAATGGAAAAGAAAAATTAGAATGCTTAAATGGTGTAATGATATCTGAAAGTCACCTGATTGAAATGTTGCTGTAACTTCTCGTTTGTGAAATTAATACAGAACTGCTCAAAACTGCACAGCATGATATGCTGAAATTAAGTTACAAGAATTTCCAAAGTACAACTACAAAGTGAGAAGGGTTCCTTACTTAGACATAATCACATAAACATAGACATGATACAGTGAATAATGTATGACCATGATAAATAACAAGTAATATGGCCATATGTAGGGATAAATCACACGAAGGATCTACAAGCCGTTGCGTGAAAAGAGGTGGTTGAACTAGGCCTGATCCATGCCAAATGATGGCATTTTAATGTGCATAAGAATTGACAGTAATGCTAAGATTACAAGAAGCAAACTAAGTTAATAATGGGACACCAATTAAAACTCATGTAATTCACCCCATAAACCAGTGGCCTCTAATGCTTACATATGTTTGATTTTTTTTCTTTATCTCTTTGATTTTGATATTTGGGTTGATTGGAACACTTAAATCAATATCCATATTTACAATCATTATTCCTTACCTGTTAGCTTTGAAGCTTTCAAAACCGTAGATATCGAGGACACCAATCAGGGACTTAGAATTAGGATCTTGTCCAATTGAGACATTAATTTTATCAACCAGCCTGCATATGGGAGAAAACATACATTTAGAATCCATATGGAACTTAGTATTTCTATGATTAGCCATTAAAGTGGATGATATCTTTTAAAATCTGGGATCTTACCAGTCAAATAGTCGAGAATATATAGTTTTGGCCAAACCATCACGACTAACAGCCGCACTTTGAGGATCCAAGCTACGTTTTATCACTTCTTCAGGGGTGATCATGACACGCTTACATAATGCATCTTCAAGTCCAGTATTATCACACCTGAAACAAGTGTGGTTAGACGAATACCGCCAATATAAAAAGATGTAAACATATGAAGCACAATTCTAATGCAGGATGAGTACATGAGAAGCTCTGAAACCATTTTAAGATGAAAGTTGGCCCTGTCATCTTTTGGAACTGATGAATCAGCATCTTTGCCCTTGGTAAACTCAACGTTTCCAAGATGAAGAATTGCAGCAACAACCCTAAAGATTGCTTCCTGACGAAGTAAAGAGAGAGAAGAGAGGAAAGACAAAAGAAGATAACTAACTATGTTCAAAATTAGGATTAGTTACAAGCTTCAGCAGATATCATACCTGCTCCTTAGCACTAATTCCAACAATATCCATAGCTCTTCTAGTGGCAAGATAGTCATGAGCATCACTTACATCAACCAGTTCATAGCAATTTGATTGATTAAGATAATGAAATGACCTGGGATTTCCCAGCTTGTATTTTTCAATTTCCTGTTATATCACAAACAACCTGGCTCACAAACCACGACTATGCCGATTAACATGTGCACGTGTCCTACATAATCTAAAATTTTTAGTTAGTGGTGTCAAAGAAACTGCTGAATACCTCCTGAGGTGCAGCACAGAGGAGGTAAAAGCAGTGATAATTGCGCTCAGGATCAGAAACTTGGCAAACACGAGATCTCTCAAGGAGGTAAGTTCGGATAGCTGCTCCAGAGATTCTTCCATGCTTGTCAAACTGGATTTCAACAAATTTACCAAAGCGACTGTATGGAGAGAATAATTCTCAGCAACAATTTGAAAAATAAAAACTTGTGTTGCTTTCAATAGTTTTTAGAAATGATTTTTTGCGAGCAACTTGCATGCATTAAATGAAGTAAAATGAATGAATAAACTTTGAACTGCAAGGGGAAAAAGTTTTTATGCTTTCTTGGAAACTGGAAGGGTTTGTTTCGGATGCGTTTAGAAAGAAATGTTTCTTAATTGAAACACTTTTTTTTGTAAGCACTTTCAAATGAAAAGTAATTAAATGTTTCATCTAAAAGAACTTTAAGTGCTTTTTATCTAGTTCTAGAATTTATCAAACTACTTTTAATTGGTTAAAAGCATTGTTTTGAAGGTTAACCAAATACTACCATTTCTTAGAAAAAGACTTCATCCCCATAAATTTTACCTGGAATTGTTATTTCTGACAGTTTTAGCATTTCCAAAAGCTTCAAGCACTGGATTTGACTGCAAATAAAGTCAAGGGGAGAAAACACCATGAGACAGAGACTTGAATCAAAAGCTAACTACATAAGATTTGAGGGAAAAACATAGCTTAAAACCTTTCTAGCTGCACCGGAGAGAATAGTAGTTTTAAATGGAAGTTCTAATTTATCATACCTCAAGAACTTGTTGCTCAACTGTTCGTCCTTCAGTGACCACCCGGCCACCTAAAAATGCAAGGTACCGCATGAGCATTTTTGTGGTTTCAGTTTTCCCTGCTCCACTTTCACCACTGACCAGAATTGAATTGCTTTTACCCTCATTAATCATCGCCCTGTTTTAGTATAAATGTTAATTGTTGATATGCGGAATTTCTTCAAGAATAACATGTTAAAACTTAACCTGTATGCAACATCAGCAACAGCAAAAACATGAGGACTCAATTCTCCAAATGGTGCTCCTTTGTATTGATGCATCATGTGACCATCATAAAGATGAGGCAATCTTTGGAATGGATTAATTGCAATAAGAATATTGCCAGTGTATGTCTGCAATAACATAGAATATTGTAAGATGTCATTTTTTTTCTTGAACAGAGTGACAGTTATAATACGAAGGGTGAAAATTTACATAGATTTCATTGAGTTCATATCGAATTTTTAAATTTTGTAGAACTCCAGGCTCATGCAAGTAAGATAGCTTCGTCATGTCATCAACGCCACCAGCGGGAGCCTCCACATCTTTGGGGTATATTTTGGCCAATTTTACAACAACCTAAAATGGCAAATAGAATGACACACAAATCAATATTTGTTGAGATATATGAAGCAGAGATTGACAGCGGCCTTAAAGTGCAAATTTGAACATTTGTTTCCTAAGATAGGCCACAAGATACATCTGAGTCAAAAGAATTGTATAACTGTAGCTATATTGATATACTATATGTTTAAAACCAAATTATATTTCTTATTACAAATGATAAGTAAATGATTAGATTTTCAAAATAAATAACTTCCTCTTCATTCCACCATTCTTCATAATCTAAACATGAGTAAGATAATTTTCAGAAATAGACTTCAAATTAGTAGTTTCCTCTGAAAATGTTCAGTACGGGGTAAGCATGCATTTCTTAGACTAAATCCTTATGAACACATAATTACCAGGACTTATAATTGTAAACATAAACTAGATCCTTTAAGTAACATTGCATGCATTTCTTAGACTAAATCCTTATGAACACATAATTACCAGGACTTATAATTGTAAACATAAACTAGATCCTTTAAGTAACATTTTTTTCTTTTTATTTCAGGACTGATGACTGTTTAGATGTATTTTTGTTTGTCTATGTAGTAGGATTTCTTGCCTTCTGCTCTTCCTATAAATAACCTTCTTTTAGTAAAATTTTAATTCTAATGGGAACATAAAACAAAAAGAGAAAAGAAAGACAAGATCTTTGCCTACTTTTTTTCCATTGCCGGCTTCGATCTCAGCTTCCAGCCCTGTAATCTTGGATACCAGTCCCTCAAGCCAAGCAACTTCTGGATCTTCAATCCAGACATGAGAACCTACAATAATGTTAACTGGAGTACCCTGCATACGTTGAAAAGAAAAAATCAATTAAGAAATGATCACATTTATGAAATGTATACACCCCTAGCAAGAAAGCTAACAGAAATTATGCAAAGTGGCATCTAGGGATTATTTTGAAACTAGTTACAAAGTAAAATAACTTTGCTTATTACAATTATTCTAACCATACAATGGAGGCATCTAGCACAAACTCGATTGTTCCTCAAGTTCTCTATATATTCAATGGAAGCACTATTTGCTTGAACTTGTTTCTGACTGGAATTCCTAAATAAATATCCCAAAAGACAAATATTTACTAGGAAAGCTCTATGACAGGTAGGCTGCATTCATATGTTTTCAAGGTATGAACAGAAGTCAATTCAAAGATCTTCTAGTCACCAGCATCAAATCACAATGCAATAAATATTTTAGGCGTTTCTTTGGCCACTTTGATCCATCTACCAAATAAATATTACAGCCAAACATAAAAAACCTTTAAACAGTAACTTTTTTTGATGTGATTCAATCAAGATATTTGATGGGAAGTCCACTAACCATTTCTAATACCGCAATCTGAGCTTGTTGATGATTGGGTACTTTCTTCAAACACTTCAGCTGCCTAATTCATACACCATACCAGAAACACAACCGCAATCTGAAGCTTGTTGATGATTGGGTACTTTCTTCAAACACTTCAGCTGCCTAATTCATACACCATAACAGAAACACAACGTTGCAGCTTGATCAAAACTAGAACGACCCAGAATGGCCCATCTGGGAAAAATCATGGCTGAAATCACATGAAAAAGCAGAAAATCGAAGATGGGTCGGATTGAAATGCAAGAAAATGCAGAAAATGGACATTTCCCCGAAGAAATTGTGGAAATGGAAATGAAAAAAAAAAGAAGGAAAAGAAGGGTATTGTGATGTGAGAAAGTAGAAATTGATTGCTTTAGAGAGAGAGAGGTAGTGAATCTGGATCGGATGGAATGTGGAAGTGACATTGTTCAGAAAGGCCGGTAAGTTCGGTAGCTCCCTCAATTTCGCGCCCAATTTGTGGCTACAAAGTCTCTAACATTAACGTGTTTTTTTGCCCATATCAATTTTAGCATAGGTGCAATCCTGTTTTTCTTTTTTCAAAAAAAAAATAATAATAATTGGCCTGCATATTTTATTTTATTTTAATTGTTTTAGAGAAATATTTCTTAAAATAATGTCGAAAATATTTGAAATATTTCGAAGTACCATCAATAACTATGCTTTCCATTATAAAATATTTTTCAAAAACAATAATGAATTTTTTTAAGGATGATCACGATATAAATTTTAGATAAACTTTGAAGTAAACACTGACATTTTAAAAGATAAATTAATTTAATATTTGAAATATTTATAAACACGTTCATTCTAAGTTTTAGTTGTTTACAAATTATACTAAAAAAAATAAAAAAATAAAATATCTGAGTTATAATCTATTAAGGCCGATCACAAAATCTGAGTTTTTTTTTTTTTTTTAAATGAAAATTTCAGTGCAAATCTTGGCGACATCTTGTCAAATTCATCAAATCTTGGCCACATCTTGTCAAATTCATATCCTGATCATCCTTGAAAATTCTCATTGTTTTTTAAGAATATTTTATAATGAAAAAAACATATGAAACATTACTTATTGATGTCACTTCGAAAGATACCTTAAATATTTTCGACATTGTTTTAAGAAATATTTCTCTAGGAAAGTTAAAAAAAGAA